>DWEC01002711.1:0-11371 GCA_018245735.1 Microceris miodesmiata
CGTGTGCGTGTATATGCATATGTGTGTGTGCGAGGACTCGATGACGTCACCGCGTGGCACGTAATTCTCCCGCCATAATTTCATTCGAGTTCAAACTAAAAAGAATAGATGAAACACAATTACTTAAACTGAACTCGACATAAGCGTCCTATTTCTCTCTTACGTAGTACAGTAATAGGTTTGCTGTTCCTCTCTCCACTGGAGGCTGGTGCCGGCCCCCCTCCCCCGGGCCCCACCCCCGCGCTCGACGCCGTCGGTGCCACCAACAATGACCTCGTATTTCAGACGGAATTGCTCAAACACGGAACAGAGAAGGCGCGGAATAGCTCTTAGGTCTTTTATTATAATGTTCATACGTAACATTTAACAACTCGGCACCTGAGAGTGTACGCACAATGTTGCGGTGTTACGGAAATCTCCTGTTATGTTGCCATCTCGCGTTGTAATGTTCTTTTTTTTTAATGTACAAAAGGTAAACTTTAACGCCTCTTTAAACTTTATAGATTTTGAACCAAATACCACGTTTAATTTTAATTGGTTTCGTGCATTTTTTTCCATTGTATTTAAATATATTTGTTAGCGTTGAATTACAGATTGTTTAAAAATGCACACGTGATATGTATATTTTTGAATATCAGACGCCAAATCCCTTAATTCATAGGCAGAGAGCATCGAGCACCAAATATCTGTATCCTTATAGATTAATGTGCTTCTTTTGGATTCATAACTTTTTTGTTACTTAGAAAATTACGAGTATTTTAAAATATTTAAAGACTAAAACGAAAGATTTATTCGTCTTTATTGTCACTGGAAAGCTAATGTTGAGCTTTGACAATTTTACTGAGGTACAATGATGTAATATGTAAAACATTATATGTGCCCGGTGTATGGTATTAAGCTGACCACACATTTCATGAAACGTAAACGTAATTGGTGACAGGTGGGATTGAACCTTACTCCCCTGCCTATCCCTTAGGGGATCACAGGCGTGATGTTCCGTATTTTTACGTTATCATCCGCCCCATAGGTCAGTGCTCTTGATTCACCTATACACCGCGTATGATGTTCCCGGTGTAAGAATGTAGACGTGCACGTACATCCCGACGACCTTTAAACTGTCGGATTGTGACCTGGATTTTTGTTTCATTTTATTTTGCTTTTACGGCCCCATAGCAAGTTGTTTTATGATTTCACGCCTTTACCTTCAATGTAAAAAAAATGTTCTGTTATAGAACTGTCTGCGAACATACATATTACTCGTATTTCAAATCAAAATACATTTTTAATTGTAAAGTAGGAATTTCCAAACGGTTAATGTCTTACTTAAATAATTAGAATGGTTTAACAATTATTATAATCACGGGAAAATATTGTGATAATGCATTAATTGCTTTAAAAAAAATTGGTAGATTCGTGTAGGAATTGTAGAAATGTCTTTTAAATAATTAATTTAGAGTGATCATCTAAAGGCATCTGTCACCATCATTGTCAATCCCGCTAACATTCCAATAGTGGATGCAGGTATTCACACACTGTATATATGATAGTAAAACGGTTAGTTTTCACCGTTAGTGACTTCAGGGCCAAGGTCCAAAACTCAAGTAGATATAAACGCAGTACTTAGGAGTACTTGCGTGATTAGCAGCAGACTTTAGCGCGTATTGTGTCATTTCAAGTATTGTCGTTGACTTCAACAGGAACTTTCAATCTACGTACTTTGGATAGTACGTAAATGATAAAGGTTTTAAATGACTACTTGCAAGCAAGTACTTCATCACTTGGCCTTTTATTATACCTATTTAAATTACCATGCTCATGTCTACTCCGTAAGGTTGTGGCGTGATGAATCAATAATCATTCAGTAACGTATAAAATACATACTAGTGGAAGTATTATCACTACTAGTTGATATATAATGATATAACGATAACACAGGTATTTCTAAAATAACTTGTTATAGCTTTTGCCACAACAAGACTAACATATGTATATAACGCCAATCATATTCTATTTCTGGCTATGTTATAACTGATTAAACGACCTTCAATGCGTAACTGATTGCGTGGTTGGATTCACATCCATTCCGTTTATAACCAGAAATAACACAACGTGTTCAAAGTCTTGAGATTATAGCCAATATTGCAATAGTTTTCCCAATTGTAAGCAACATTCGCAAGCAAAATTCGCGCAATTTTTCGTATCGTCTTTATTTCCCGGTTAAATGAAAAATGATGATTATGAATCGAATTATATCTGAATTCTTTTTCATAATTATCCTTTTTGTAAAACGTCACACACACCAGTAATTCTCCAAGGGTTGGGCAGAGAAGTGTAGTACATCCTATGTTTCACCAGTTACACTTACTGTGGTCTATTCAGACATATTCATGTATGTAAGTAATATACATATATTTCTGAGACTTTAATGCTCATAAATTACGCTTCTCATTTCTGTAAAAGACGCTGAATTCCCTCTAGAAACCACAGACGGAAAACGTAGGCGTGACATCTTGCGGTGGGCTCCGGAAACAGAGAGACAGCTCTGAGGAGAAACGTTCTGCATAGCAATAATATAACGGAATCAAGTCTCCAAATATTTACAATCGTCGTCAAATTACATTAAAACATCGTCATCGTCAACAGTTTTATCGTGCTACTGTTGGACACGGGACTTGAAAGAATGAGAAAGGTTAAGGCCGTAATTATTTTGCGACGCTGATCCAGTGTGAATTGGCAGGTTTTGTACGGCTTTGAGAACATTATGGAGAATATTAAGCGTGAAAGTTTCTACATAATGTATTCCTTCTTCGTTAGAGCAAGTGATATTTTATTTTAAAATGCACATCATTATAAAATGGTTCCCACCGAATTTGAACCGAGGACTTCCGGAGCGGGTCGTATGGTTCTCAACTACTAGACATTCATTGCTCTTATAAAAATAAGAAACATGTATGTTAGAAAGAAAGACACATATATCATGAAGCCTTAATCGTTCTATAATGGACACGGGTTCCCCCTCGGATTGAGAAGGGTAAAACAAAAGCTCAACACAAGGACCAAATGCGGGTTGGCAGACTGCACACGCCTTGGAAAACGTTATAGTGAAATCTCAGGCGTGTACATTTGCTCAATATATTTTCTTTAATCGTTAGTGTCAGTGATATTTAAGTTTAAAAACGCTTATAACTAAACCAGGTTACCAAAAGATAGACCCTGAATTAGGACAGGAGATAGGATTTAAAAACTTTTATCATCATCAAATCTGTTATCGTTCTATTGGCAAAAGTAAGTTTCTCCTCTGAACGAGAGGGTTAAGGTACATAGTCTGCCATCCTGGCCAATTACAGGTTGGTAGAGTATTTCTATAATTATTTCCATATAGCAAAAGCTGTATATATACGCTGCCAGCTATCCTTAGAGGTTTAATGTTTTCAGAGTCCTGAGGAGCGCTCTCAAAACTTATGACAGATCCCTCTTAATGTAATCCATTAATTTACACTGGCACAGTGTGACCTAGTAAACTCCAGGGTGCAACTGATTGCGTGGTTGGATTCACATCTATCTCATTCGTGCCCAGAAATAACACAAGATTTCCAACATCTTGAGATTGTAGTCAATATTCCAACGGGTTTACCAATTGTAAATGTAAAGGGGACAAGTATGTAATTTAAAACTATTGTTTTATAGAGGACAATTTAAATATAATTTCAACGTCATTACCCAAGCGAGTTTGTAAAGCAAGGTTAAAATTAAGTGAAACGTGTACGGGCTCATTATTTTAATGACACGTCTAGGCTTTTTTAACGAAGCAAATAATAATACCTTTACATTATACGCGCTGAATGGAATTTTCAAAGCGAATAAATTGAGTGTTAGTATTTTTTTTTAATACGTCGTATTTTTTTAGGTGTATTCTAATAATAATATTCATTTTGTCATGACTAGGGAATTATTACTTGATAAAATACACGACGTATTGTACTTAGGTGTGTTGTAGGTATATTCTAAATACCTCGTAAATATAATCTTATTGATTTGCCTCTTGGTCGAGTAAACGTGACTATCGATCGGGAGGTCCTGGGTTCAAATTTCGGGTACTGCTGAATTTTTCCTAATTTAGAATTTCTAGTAGTGACTCGGAATCTAGATCTGTGCCCGGTGTGTGGCTATTAGTTCACCACCTATTCCATGGGACGTAAACGTAACTGGTGAAATTTACCACATTCCTCTGCCTACCCCTTCGGAGATTATAGACATAATGTTACGTTTTTTTAAAAAAAAAAACCAAAAAAAAGAATAAAAACACCCAACATTATGCCTATAATGTTGCGTATTCTAAATACCTCATATTCAATATTTCATGTCTAAATAATTTGTGTTAATAAAATCCTTACAAAACTGTGAGTTCATATTTTATAATTAATTAATTATTTATTCCATTATTACTAACTCGTAATCTCCATACTATAATTTGAAAATCAAAGTTTTCAATGAGTTATTGTGCTTACCCTTTGTGCAATATGGAACTGAAATGCAGACACAGGACAGCTAGTTCGCCAGTTCAGTGGCTCAGTGAGCTATGGAACGAACTATGTTCGGAGTTTCGCACAAGGGTAGGATATGCAACGAAAGTATTGAACAGGAAATCAAAGTTAACGACAGCTTAGAGAACAAACAAGCTGAAGAGGCAGTGAGCTGGAGATAGCTGCTGAAAAGCTGACATTCATAAACAAGTCTGTAGAATAGATACTGCGTATTGGCAGATATACCTAGTATTAGACAGCCTTCAGCTAGGTTGGATGACGGTTTGCAAAAGGCTGCAGGCAGCTGTTCAGGATACGATGGTGCTTATAAAGGACGACCTATATCTCTTAGTGGAGCGATACCGGCTGATGATAATAACCAATTAATTAAAAAGAATCTTTAATAAAAATGAAGATTTAGAAAATATTTGTTATAACTGTGCCCTTCTTTAATTAAATTTGTATTCTCTACTATCGAAGTTCAATTGTATGATAACAAATCTATATGTACATAATTGGACTTATAAATCCAGCTTCCAGATGTTTAAATGTCCGGCTCGCAAATGGTTAACAATTCCGATCTGTCTCTAATTTAAACAGTTCAGCGCTCAACAGAAATGCGGGCTATTTGTGTTTAGGATTCCACCCCGAAACAAATTATTTTTAATGAAAATTTCAGCTTGAATATTAACAGCGATTTATATAATAATAATAATATAAATTAAAATAACATACGCAACATGATTAGTGATATTTATTTTTCGAATTAACGTCTTTATGTGTTCTGTATAAAGAGGCGAATAGTTTAAGAAGGATTATTAATACATAATTTATAATAAATAAGTATTTCAAATATACTATGTGAAAATTTCTTCATTTTCTTATAACAAACTTCAAGATGCTATCATAATTCCTGTTCATTTGGGTCAAAGTTGTGTTTAAGCAAAGCAGTCCTTTGATATGAAACATTTCCGCGAAACTGATATCTGATTCCTCTTTTGCACAGCAACTTATTGAAAAGATCTCTTAAACAGATTACGAGGAACTGTACCTGTTAACGGTATAACCTTTTGCTTGAGACGGGAATAATTGGAAATAATTAAACGCACTGTTCCCGTGTTTTTTTTATCAGAAATACCTCTTAAAGTTCAACAACAAACTCAATACAGTCCGTGTTTTATAGTTCCTACGCCTTTATTATGGGACAAAAACATGGCTTATTTATATAATTTTATTAAGATGAAAAGAACATACGAGTAGTACCTACTTTCATAATAAGTTTCCGTAATTCATATAAGAAAATTTACAAGATACTGGCTGATGGGGAAATCAGAAGTATCCACAGCCGGCAACCAACAAAAATGAATGTACAAGAAGCGGGCCAGATATTTACGCATAAGTTATTCGACATTCAGTTTACTCTGCTTACTACGCACAGTATCTGGCGTGGTGATATAATAATAATAATATAGTATATGAAAGTACATACATAAATAACGTCTTTATAAAGCTGGCAAGTAGATAAGTGAGAGAAAGGTAAAGGAAATATTGTCATTGTGCGCTATGGACGTCCTATCAAACGGTTTTGTCCGCGTCACGGGTCCTGGCCCGGACAAGTAGGTCAACATGGCTGTTTCCGGAATAGAAAGAGTTGTTATATACCTTGCCTTTATTTCGTTTGAATGAAATCCGAAATGGATGTAATATTCACGTAAATTCAAAATATATGTACCGTTATGGCCATGGTGGGTTACATATTTCAGACGATTTCTTTTTATATTAAAAGGCGGTAGGCGGCCAACCTGATGGTAAGTGGTCCTAGTACCAAGGGACCTAGATCCAAAAGTACCTACAAAAACTTCTTATCAACACCTAGGTTGACTGATAGACAATGCCACTTGGCATTAAGTTCGCGCTTTGTTACCAACCATAAAGGATAGAAATAAGTAGGTAAATATGTAGATATTTATATATAATAATTGGATAGAAAATTCCGCGCTAGGCCAGTCTGGCAGTATAAGGCTTTCTCTTTATTCGTATGAGAGGAGACACGTGTCAACTAGCGGAACGATAAAAGGTAATAAAAGTATTATTATAATATCGTCGAGATCAATAAAGACCGGATGTGATTTTTCTTCACTCATAATATTAATATATATAACGTCTCCACACACGGATATCAGATTCCAAAGTACTTATGCTCTGATGCCAAATATTCATGCTGGATGGGAATCGAACCCACGACCCCTGGCGCAAAAGTTAGGTTCACTGACCATTGCAACAATGGGTCAGTCATTTCGTAATAATTTATAATTCGCAATAGGAATAATGATGATATTGCATTATTATATAAAAATAGTTCCATAATAACTAATGACCTAGAGTTTTATAGGGGACAAGTGTCGCAGAGATAAAAGCCACAGGTAAGAACAAAGTTACTGCTGTGGAACCGTCCAGAACAAACGGGACTCAGTTATAATATTATTGGTTATTCGTTGGCGTTCTCTCCATTGATTTTATCGGAGAATTTCTGCTCGCTACCATCCTCTTGATATTTAAGTCACTTCAATATTTAATAATGGTGTAAGCATAACGTAACTAGGTAGATAGGGAAAGGTAGGATAAATGGAGTCAGTATATATGTATGTAGTTAGGATATACTGAGTTAACGTTATATCTATTAGATTAAAAATATATATACCTATTTACATTTTGTTACTAGTTATATTAGTAACTTTATATTAAATTTGTGTATACAATTTGATACACGAATTTCATGTAAGAATAACTTTTAGGTTAAGAATTAGTTGTGTCTGCAATTTCGTTCGCGTGGGTTGATTCTATTTTATGGGTTCCAATTTTTTTTACGGAAGCCTAAAGCTTTTTCAAAAATAAAAATAGCGCAAGTTAATACTAATGACGTTAACTATTTGCCACAGCGACCGCTGAGTGAAAGGTTCTGGGTTCCACCCGGGTCGGATATTACTGTGTTCACTTCAAACTTCTAGTAGTAACCCAAAGTCTGAATTTATGCCCAGTTTATAAAAATAGGTGTGAGAGTAGAGTGTGAGACTCTACTCTGTGTTGGAAGGTATAACAAATGATTTGTGGTAGTGTACTACACTCCTCTACCTACCCTTCGGTTAAGTACTGGCCTGATGTTATGCGATGTTATGTAACATAACTTATTTATTCATCAATTAAATTAAACTCACAGTAAATAAGCTCTAACAATAAATTAATTAGTGAAAAATCGGGTTTCCCAGAATCATTCACGCGATGAGGTATAATAAAGTCGGTTCCGACACTGATATGTAATGTCTGACGCCAACCAGATTGGTTAATTTTTCGCCTCTTCATTACTATTTGCATAAGCCGGTCTTCGCTAAATTACACCAGTCAGTGTGACGGTTAAATTTAGCGATCTCAATTTGCGAACGCCCTTTTATTAAATGAAAATGAAATTTTTCATTAGGTGTAATTATTATGTCAGTTTTAGAAAAGCCGCGGATTCAGGAAACTTTCTTGTGTTACTTGTAACAATTGTCTGATCTTTTAACTGGGGTTATTTCATTATCATCATCATCAGCCTATCTCAGCCCACTGCTGGACATAGGCCTTCCCCAATGAGCGCCATCGCGCCCTGTCCTCGGCTTGTCGCATCCAGCATCTGCCAATTTGATTTATTCAATTTGCTAATTCGGGGTTATTTGATCAATAGTAATATTACTACTAGTAAGACCAAATAAGATAGTAAATAGCCAATAGGACTAATGTTTGTACAACTAAGTTTTGTAAGTATGACTTATCAAGATAATAAATAGCAAATAGGACTAAAACATAAATATTAAAACATAAATCCAAGTATGTTTTTTCGGCATATCCTTATTAGTTTCGGACCTATTCAAGGCCCTTCATCATGAATTCCCGTAGATTGTAGCGAAGTCAGGGGAGAGTGATGGTACATATTTTAATCAGATTTAAAATTCTGTTAAGCTCAGTAAATTTTATTTTTAAATCAGAAATAGTAGTAAACGAATATATCTACATCAAGTAGTTGCAAGCGTGACTGTTTATCAAAAGCTCCTGGACTTGAATCCTCCTCAGGTCGGATAAATACTAATCAATTTTCACAGATTTTCTTGCAGATATTTCTAGTGATGGGTCTGAGTGTGGATCCCTGGCAGGTGTACAACAAAAGGCTCATCACCTATTCCATGTTGGGACTTAATGGTAACTGATGAAATGTTGGATTGTACCACAATCCTCTGTCTACCCCTCCGGGGATTCCAAGCGCGATGCTACGTTATGTTACATTTATGAACAATTATTTATTTTCCTCAATATCCCACGTGAAACAGTGCCAAAATCACGTATATATTGACATTAACACGAATACAAGTTAAGTTTGATTTGTTTAACGGTACGATCGTAAAACGTGAATGAAATTTGTTTATATGTAGTTTGTCGTTCATGATGTCGTTTCCGTGTTCACTGTGAGACAATTCGACACGTCATCTTCACTCAGATTAACATAACTCCACGATTTGTTTTTACGACGTGCCAATGCGAATGGGAAGCTAACATCTCGGATGCCATAATGAGGTACAACAACGAGTTCACTTCATCCCCTAATAAGCGGGGAAATCTTTTTATCGGCAACCCCATTGTATACTTTCCACGGTTGCTATGCCTCCAATATATTTCCTTTGTAAATAAACAAATTTATTGCGACGTATAAATTCAAAAATACCCCGTTTTCAGCCTTTTTAGCCTCGTGATAATTTTATGACTATTTTACACGAAAGTTCGAGCTACGGTAACTCGAATTCGCTCAGAAGGTATTTGGACGCGTTGTTCGAATGCTTGACCCATATTGTTTCGCTATATAATATTTATTAGCGATACAGCAGTACTCAAAATTTGGGCATAATTCGTTTATAACTGAGAATATTATTGAGCTTCGTTTATCAAAGTATATTCCACAATAAATTTATTTTAAGCTATTGTTTCTTACTGTTTCATCGATTAGGTACTATTATGTATTTGAAATTTATAGTATTAACATAAACAATGAATTAATACACAAAATTGTAATAATAAATGTTTTAGACATGTTACTTTTATATAGTAATATAAATTTTACGTTTTTAATGCTATCTTTAACTAAGTATATCCAATCTCGCACCTCTAAGTGGGCGTAATGTTATTAAAAAGTGATACAAAACTTTAAAGTATTAACTTCGTAAGTATTACTTGCCGGGGCTTATTACTTGCCAGTTCCAATAGAAACCAAATAGTATGAGTGATGTTAGCGTTAGAAACATAATAATGCCAGATACCAGACCCCCTTTTTGCGCTGTAGTACGTCTTCCGTTTTGAATGAATCCAAGCTCATTCCGTGGAAGTTTTTCTCCGATTCCAACGATACATATAAATCAAATCCCAGGAAATGGCTGTTACGCCTTTTTGCGCCACCCTCGGTATAATTTTCTTGGCAAACTGATATCCGATTTCTCACTGCATCTATCTTGTATCCGAGTTTTTAGACGGGAATCATTTCTTGTATTTTTTATATTTTGGAAATTATGAAACGGTTGATAGTGCTCAGAATTAGTTTATGTTGTGTGTATTTTGCCACTGACTACAGTATTCAATTAAATAAAAATTAAATTATAAGCGATAACAAGGTTTAAATCTTTAATTTTTATTTTATACCTTCTTTGGTAGCTTCCTTAGTTGTATTCGTAATTTATTGATGATTCTCATAATACATTCTTTGATCATTCGCAAACAATCTCTAATACTAAATAAACATAGACACGTCAGATCCTCCATTGGTAATCGTGTAACACAAATTTATTTATTTTCTATGAACAGAATATAATGAGCGACCTATATTGAAAAGGACTGTAGGAATAAATATGTTAATACATATTAGTTTAGTTAATGTTAGCTGTTTATCGGGCTATTGATGGAGATTAATTGTTAATAGGACTGCGGAAACAAGTCTTTGTAAGATTAATCTAATTGGTTATAGATGTGAATATTACCTTCCATTTTGGAGAACTGGAGGTCGTCTTAAGTACATACTTAGATCAATAACCATATCTTTCATATCGTGACTGTTTCGTTTAAGTAAGATGACTCATTTCAACATAGAAATAAAAAAAATAATTTTGGCAGTATTATTGTTATCGTTGAGTCATAGTAATCCAAACTGATGTTGCCAGTGTTTTAAAAGTATGAATAAAGTGCTTAGGTGTTGACCCTTATATTCCATCCCACAAAACACACTAGACCGATATGGCTGAAGTAAGCTTCGAATTTCAGTTGGCGTCCACAAGCGCAACTAAGAGAATTCCAATTATGTAGTACTCTCTAAAGATAAACAATGTTCGTAGTAACCAAGTACATACTTGACACTAAGAAACCGTATTAGTATTCTAGATAACTGAACGACACGTTCATAGACATCGTGCAAATAAAATGTTTTACTAAAATAAAAATATTTTTCAATCGTATTTTAAATTGCATTTAATTTACGTAAAACTATTATATATATAAAAGTAATGATAAATATATAAATGCATTCCCAATAGTAGCTTGGAGTCAGAATGTATGACCGATGTATGGCAGATTTTTCCCTTAATTTATGCGATGTATAACGTAACTGGTGTAACTCGAGAATATTGCACTCCTCTCCCTGCCCCTACGCAGAAATACAGCCCCAATTTTGTCATGTTAAATACGAGTAAGGTTTGAATACATCGGTAAACATTCTGACTCCAAGCTACTATTGGGAATGCATTTATATATTTATCATTACTTTTATATATATAATAGTT
>DWEC01002712.1:0-11370 GCA_018245735.1 Microceris miodesmiata
AAAACCAAATCCATGTCGTGTTTGGCCGCATGACTTGTATTGGCTTAGTTTACGAAGACAACTTAGTTGTTGCGTTGTGGCGATGCATGAGCGTGGTCATCTAGTATGTGAAGTTGCTTCGACTTAAAATATTTTTTAAATATTTATACTTCTGTAATCTGTTATATTAAACTATATTTATAGTGCTTGCGAAGGTACCATTTCATCGCGCCCCCCGATTCTCGCGCCCTAGGCTGCAGCCTAATTAGCCTAAGGGTTAATCAGGCCCTGATTACACGTTCGGCGACCTTAATTTGCTCGTCTGGCTCGTGGCATTTTTCCTTCAGTTAAAAAAGAATAAATCAAATTTTAAAAAATGTTACATTAATAGTAGTACATAATATGTTTTTTTTTAAATAAAGAAATGCCCATAAATACATTTAATTTAATTCACTTCTACAGTTCAGAACTTACCGTTTGTGTAAATGCGTTTGACAATTCAATCCAAAAAGCCTGTAAACGATATAAAACATCGACTGCTCGCTAAGAAACTGAGAAAAGTACACAAAAAAATTAAACAAATATTTATTTTTTAATAAATGAAGTTGATAATCCAATCAAATTTGCTATAATCATAGCACGTCCAAAATTTAATTACCGCATGAATGACATAACAACATTGTGGCATTGGAAAAGTGGCATTGATTTTTATTTAAATGACATGAAGAGTATTTTTTCATAGATGTCGATTTTGTACTTTATGATTTCATCTTTTCAGCGAATAAAAAAACCCAATAATACTTCGCCCGAATGCCATCAAATCGTTATCGGTATCAAAGGAATAACAAGACAGGATTAATAACGAACTTTTCATGCACTTAATATTATTCTCAATATTTTTTTATGATATTGGAGTACTTGATTGAAAATATTTTTTCAAAAGTAATACTTAAATAACCTTATTTACACTCAAAGATTACAGTTGATAGAAAAATAGTTATGTTTTTTTTGAGAATCTTTCAATACAATGAACAACTAAAGTATGTACTCTTTATTTTATTAAGCAATTTTTCAATGGGCTGTATGAAAAGATGCTTTTGATTATTATATAGCAGTAGAAAAACAATCGTTTGACATTGACGACGTCTTAAGGGTCCCTGTGTGGGAGTAATGTATACTTCCCGCCAACAAGTTGTCAAAAATTGGCAAAATCAGAATAAGTTTTAGGTTCTAAGATTAAATCATTTTCTGTGAATTTAAGAGTCATAATAGTACTTGTTTATTAAGGGAATTTAAACAATGTCGACACCGGAAGAGAACGAAGAAAATTGGATTGCGGCTATGGACAACCTGTGTTCTAAGTTAAATGTAGACCCAGTCGCTGCAAAAAAATCTAAAATATCATTTGCTGAAATCAGGCAAAATTATACATTAGAGGTGAGAGAAGTTTATTTTACTCATTTTGACTGATAATAATTAGTAGGTGTTAAATATATACAAAACTACGTAATAAATTCCCACGTCTGCATTACCGTTACAATAATAATCGTGGTAAACGTTTGTTTATGTGATGTATATTAGATTGGAATTTATTAAAAATTATTTTTTAGGGAGATACTTTACACTGGATGGCATGTGCATTATATGTGGCCTGTCGTACGTCTATTACACCCACTGTACAATCGGGAAAAGCTGTGGAGGGGAATTGTGTTAGCTTAACTCGACTCTTAAGGCTGTGTAATATAAGGTGAATATTGTTTAATAATAGAATAAGTGAAACTGCTTTTTCATTATAACTCTGTGTCATTTTAACATGTTAAGTGTTATTTTCTACAGTTAAATAAACCACTGCTTTATTTACGAGCATGAATTCATTCTGATAAACTACACATAGTTTTTTTTAGCGACTTATCTATATAGTATAGAGTTTCGAGAATTAATTTAGGTTATTTCATAATAAATATTTTTCAGTCTTATACAATTTTTCGAAAAAATCAAGAACTGGATGGATATGGCACTGATGCCCAATGACTTCAAAGATAGAATCACAAGACTAGAACACAAGTTTGCAGTCTCTACAGTATTGTTTAGAAAGTTCCAGCCAATATTCCAGGAGATATTCTCTGGGCTTTCTAGCACATCCACAAAGACAAACACAAAAAGCAAGAAGCACAAGTAAGTAAAAAAGTTTTTGAAATATCTCCATAACCATTTTTACCAGAGGAGTAACTGCCACATGTGCTTTTGTTTAACAAACAATTATAAGAGGTGCACCACTTTAATATTCAACTTTACAAGGAATTATTGGATACCTTTTACTTTAACAATTTGAACTATTGGGCTGTAGGTTTTACTTTCTTCAATCAAATAATTATATTATATACAAGCAATATATATCTTTTAGGTTTGAAATAATGATTCCACAAATCTTTTAAAAGTTTCAGAAAACAAAATGGTTTTTAGTTATATACAAAACAGAGAAATTACAATAATCAACCCATTTATTATTCCACTTTTGGAATATGGATGTCCTCTCATATTCAGAGGGTTAATTAGTCACCTTAATCAATGGTACTAAATTAAATGATCATTAATCTTTTTTAAATGACTGATGTTAATATTATATATGGTGATCTGAAAGGCACAAAATGTTACATCTTGTGTGTCTACTCAATTCATCATCCGCCTATCTCAGTCCACTGCTGAACATAGGCCTCCCCAAAAGGGGGTTTATGCCATAAATAAATAATCTCCAAGCTGAGCAGCGGCTTGGAGATCACAGGGCATGGCTTTTCGCACCTCCAACGCTGTTGCCCGTTAGCGGCCAGGGCATTTAGCCATGCCAATTCAGGCTGCGCTATACTGCAATCAGCCAGTTACTCAATTGTAAGCATAGAAAAACAAGAGTAACAGGGACATTTTGATTCACTTGAATTGGACAACATATAAACAACTTTCAGTTTACAATTGACAGTCAATTAAGATACAACCTGGAGGTTAGATTCTTCTTAGAGTGTTGATGACAAACATGTTTTATAATAAGTTCCTAAATGCTCTTAGCCCAGAATTTTGCCACACTGACTGCCTCGTTACTGGTAGTCATTAGGTCGTCCTGGGTGCAGGTATTAGGGCACGCAGGGCACGATTTAAGGTGGTCCATCGTTTGGGGGGTGCCACACAAACAGTTTTGGTTTTTGCTGTCTGTCAAACCCCATCTGATCATGTTGTCCTTACTTCGGCCAACGCGGTTCCGCAGACGGTTTAGGGACTTCCAAACCGGCCAATAATATTTTCCAAACTTTTCTAATATTTCTATTGTATGTCATCTACGTTTCTATCTCAGTGATAAGACAGTAAATCATCACCCTCTGTGTATCAGTAGCCAGGAGACAATCAAACCTGTTATTCGTTACAAAAAGAAAACCCACCACTACGCAGCGGGAATGTACAAAAGTGATTTGTTTTCTCAGTCCCCAATGCATTGTGTTGAACAATAGGTACCAATACACATCCCTGTGGGATGCCCCGAACGTACGTATGTACATTATATTCTGTTACATTTCGTTTGCGTGTGTCTGTTGTTTGTGTGCGTGCTTCTACATATCCGTTATTTATACTTTTTTATTATTAACGCTAGTCCTTTTAACCAGTGATATAGTGTTTTAAGACACTTCGTTTAGTCTATTCACTAAATTATTGCGTAAATATTTTAATTTAGTGTACAAGTGCTTTTTTCAAAGTCACAGGTGAACATACGCGCCGACTGATGAGCCCTCGATTCAGTTTATAGACTGTTATAGCAGACTGATGTAAAACTGATGTTTTTAGTAAAATCACATACAGATTCCTTATAACTCTATGTATTATAATAGGAGGATCAGCATGGGAATCACTCGTCTTACTTAAGATAGTGGCTGTCGAAGTAGCAAATCGCTAGTGTAAAAGACGACAGTAAAAATACAAACCCCTGATGAATATGACACTTTGACGCAGGTCTTAGAGCATCTGCCTACCAAATGGCAATGGGGCAAATGATGCCCAATTAAACGGATACCTTGGACCAAGGATTTAGAGACTTACGGCACAATTTTTTTTCTTACTTTAGGTTTGCTGTTATCACTCCAGTATGCGCCCATCTAGAAAAAAATTACATTATTTTTATACCATCACAGGTTTCTTAAAAGAATCCAGAGAGCATCGAGTGCTTAATATCCATGTATATCGTCACAGAGCTGGCTTGCTTCTTCTACTAACGTCCTAGTAAAACTATCAATATAGGTCCTTACGTACATATAGAAATGTTTTCAAATATCTATCTATACATATTAATTTTTGACTAGCTAACTTATAGTATGTTCACGACGAACTTTGGACGCTGCTTAACCCCATAAGTCAATATTGGGTTTTATTTTGCATTGGTAGGGGACATAGACCTTAAGCATTTTTTAAATATGTAATTTTATTTTTCTATTGTAATAACAATATCTTGGGACATCTCCACACAGGGCTTTCTAATTTCAAAATATTAAAAAAACCTGTGTTATGATAATCAGAGGAGTTACAAAGTGTATTCACCCATATAAATATGTACTTTGAAACATACCTTTTACACACAGGCACAGATAAAATACTAGTGGTCATCAAATAAATATGAATTGTAGATGGGAATCGAATCCACGATGACAGCCTCATGTGTAATAGTGATTATATTATTATGAGACTTTTACCACTTAAAATTACTAATTCTATACATACCCCAGGACTAGGATTGTAATGTGACACGCTCGACTGAAACTGAAAACGTGCCATAGTTTGATATAGACTCTCTTATATCACAACGCATTTTAATTTTATTAACGATCCGATCGGATGCAGTACGGTGATCTGATTCGACTGAATGACTGTATTCGTTCTATGGTCATTCACGAACGAAATTACGAATTTGAATAGGTATTGAGGTACAATGTTTAGCAGGTTAATAGCCGATATATTATACATATGTATATAATAATATAGAGTACACATACGATGTTTTTAATAATTGACCCAAAATTAAAGAAATGACATACGGATGAGCAAATAATTAGTTTATAATTTATTATCAATTATTTTATTACTCGTTTTATATATTGTTAAAATTCATCTACAATTTATACAACTTTGTTTTGTAATACGTAAACAAAAAAATAAATATTAAGTACCAGTTGCGGTGGTGCCTCCTTTTTGGGCTAATTGTAAAAAAAATTATAATACCTGTTTATTTTCGTTTATTAATAAAACTATTCTATTTAAGAAATAGAAACAATATTATAAAGTAAAACTTGCCAAACAGAATAATAATATCAAACGTACCATTTTCATAAGGAGATTACGGGAATACAGCTGAAAATATTAAGTATTGGAAAGTTCAAAATATTAAATGTACCAAAATTTACATTACTTCAAGTAATATAATAAATCTTACGGCCAAGTTTCTAGCGTCATCTTCCCACTGGAATTAAAAAACAAAATCGATTGAAGTGCTGTTCAAAATGTATTTTATAACTTTCTGCAAATAATAATACGTTATCTAAGCCGTTTGCTTGACTCGGGTGAAACCAAACATTTCTCCAGAATTAAGACATAAATGGATTTATATTCATTTATTTATAGTAGTATAGTTCGAAAACGATGGAGCAGTTTATGAGAATATGGTGCATCATCATCAGTCCATTTCAATCCACTGCTGGACATAGGCCTCCACCAATGAGCGCCATCACATCCTGTCCTCGGCATCCTGTCCTCATCCAGCATCTGCCTGCAGCCTTTCGCAGACCATATATATATCCCACCGGGCTGGAGTGCGTAGTGTGGGATGAGAATACGTTTACAAATATACAAATATTGCTTGTTTAATAGAATAGATTTTAAAAAGCCAGATCCATATCACTTTTAATGGATGAGCAAGCGCAGCGATTGAGAACAAATTATATGAAAGGAAAAATTAGGTATATAAATACTGTTGTATTTATATACCTAAGTTTTATGCTCGTGATAATCGGACCCTCTTCCTACCCCATGGAAAATTGGCGCGGCAGAATGTTAGTACTTACATTTTTCAAAATTCGACCTTTATATTTTTTCTGAAAAATTTTAATCAAGTCAAAATTACACGCAAATGCTAAGCACACACAGTAGCTAAATTACATCACTAGCCCAATATTAAAAACATAAAAACCCATTCCAAATACCATAAATATTTAAATTAGGTTATATTCAAATTACACAAGATATTCTGAGTGCGAACGTCTGATGTCGGATCTGATAATCTTAGCTGGTGAACAGAAATTGAAGTGAAACAACTTTACCTATACCTAAATTCTTTATAATTCTCTTGTGTATCAAGTCTGCTAAACTACACTTTGGTGTGGTCGTTACGGTCTCGCTGTCTAGTCAAGACATACTGATAAACAACAGCCGAACCATAGGGTGGATGATGATGTTGATTTTAACGCTGATGATACTGATGACACCGGGGATGGTGGTATCGGCGATGATAATGGTGATAATTCCAATGGTTATCATCATCTTGATCTGGTTAAAATTGAAACGTAACTTTAGCATGGCAAAGGAAAAATGGGATCTATAAACAAACTGTGCTGACCTCGGCTTTCTTTTTCATTTCCAGGAACTCATCCCACTGAAATCAATATAAAATAAAAAACTACATATCGATCCAATAATATTAACCGTTCATATGTAGATCTTTTAGTTCTCGTAAATAGTATGCAATTAATAAAGCAATTAAGATTATAAATTTTACAGAACGTACAATTTATTACATCGTTTTGATTAGATGTTACATTTTAATAAATGATACACTTAAATATCTAAAAATGGGCTTAGCTACCACATATGCCTTGGCTATATAAGTATTGATATGCGGTAAAACGACAAATATATATAAAGAAAGTATTTTTACATTAATACATATGTCGTCGATTACGAAAATCTTGAGTTTAAAAGACACTCATTTGATTATTATTGTACCGGAATTGAGCGAACGGCGCGACGTCACGAAGGTGACCGAACGTAAACGAAATCGTGGTGGGGCGAGCGTCTTCATTATTATTTCATTATTCAATATTGGGCACTTCTTGTTCGGCAGTGGTACGACTCGGACGTCAACACGAGACCGTTGGTTTGCTCAAGTCTGATCAGGTCTATTGTCATTTAATTACTATCTGTAATATACAGTGTCCATTGTTATCATAATTTGCGTAACGGATTTTATTTGCCTGAGACCTACGCCATGAATCCTCTGAACCCCGTATTCGAAGACTCCGATGCTACTACTAACACCGCTAATCCATCGCTGGCATCGACATCAGAAGTGGGATTCACTCAGGCGCAAGCTGGGACACAAATTTCAAATTCAAGCGAAGAACAATGGCGCATGATGTTTGAACTTCAACAAAGGAATATGATGCAATTAATAGACGCCATGAGTAAGCCTGCTGAGAGATCTGATGATGATGATGACGATGGTGACGGTGACGGTGACTTGTGGTATTTCAAGTAGACCGTGGAATATTTCATATTCCAATAGAGGACATTGCACAGATTCAGAATCGCTAGTAACCGCGACGCAGTTGGAAACAGATAACGAAATGTACGGTAAGGTAACTATGATAGTGTTACCTGAGAAAATGTACGGTTAGGTAACTATGATAGTGTTACCTGAGAAAATGTACGGTAAGGTAACTATGATAGTGTTACCTGAAAAAATGTACGGTTAGGTAACTATGATAGTGTTACCTGAAAAAATGTACGGTTAGGTAACTATGGTACTGTTAACAGTAGAGGAAAATATTTATTGACATTTTAAAATTTGAAGGATAGGTTTAAGCAGGTGTTTAACAAAGAATATAATGTTACAATTAATAATAGAACCAACTGACTGATAAACTGAGCGAGTGATTAAGTACTGACTGACTGAGTTGAACTTTTTGTTTATATATCCTCATGAATGATCTGCTACAGTGAGTCCTTATGATCTCAGAAACATTACTGGATTTGTAGATACTCGAATTCTGATGAGTTTATTAATCTGAACTTGACGTGTATGCTATCTTATAAAGATCCTTCCAGATAGCCCGGTTTGGAAAGCGGAGCAGGAAAATCTACCTTATTAAAATTTCCTAAAGTTCTAATTTAAATACGACCAAAATCTGCTTTGGTCTCGACCCAATCTATTGGAAAGGATCCTAAGCTGACACGTTTATAAGCTCAATGTGTTTGGTTTTAAAACGATTCATGTCAAAGACGATGCATTATATGTAAATCCTTCGTTTTTCAGAGAAGTGAAACGTCAATAGCAGGTGGAAAGTAAAAAATGTCTATATTTCTTGACCTCTGATATTTCAACATAATATCAACAAAAGGGGCTACAGGTCAAGAGTTCAGTACGAAAGGTCACGCAGGGCTGACACCTACACGATCTCTTGATCCTTATTATTGTATTTATAGAAATATACCAGGTAAAACCAGCCGCGGGCGTCCGTATTTATTCAAGTCGAAAGTACATTTTGGATTTTATAATATACATTATTTCATAATTTATTAAACGAACTAAATTTAGACAGCCATATAGCAAATTCATACCATATGTAGAGGAAGTCCCATACTCTATAAGATATAATACTCTACGAACAATTATTAAATCAAAAATCTTCGAAAAACCACACAGATGTTATCCATCCATAATCATCAAGAGAAATTGATTAATGTTTCTGGCAGATATGATTCATTTTCTTTTATTTACAGTAGTGATCATACAAGACAGTTTGATATTTCATATCTCAGGCTAAAGAGTAATTAAAATCAATTGTGTCTGAATATTTCTACCTACGACACTATAACAGAATTATAACGTAATTCTTTGTTAAAAAACCGAAATTTAAAAAAAAAAACTAAAAAAGGCTTGTTGTCGCGAATAAACACGAAACAGCAAGGCATTTAAAATGCATATGCATAATGCACGCGATATGTACATATGAACAAAATTCAAATGATTTATAAAATGTAAATTTGTAACAACACTAATTCAATTTGTAATTTTTGGACGGGCCACATGGCTCGAGTGACCGACAACCGGTAGGGAAGAAAGGTCTCGGTAAAAGGAGTGTGATCTGGCGATCTGAAAAATACAGCGGGAACCTGCTGGGTTCGGAAGGCCAGGACCGGAAGGAGTGGCGCCGATTAGGGGAGGCCTATGTCCAGCAGTGGACATCTAGAGGCTGACGATGAAATTTGGAATAAGGGGTGTAAATTTTACGTCTTGAAACATACTTCGATTTTTAAAATAGGGAGTAGTTTAGGCAGTTATCATGTATCAGTAATAATAAGGCAATGCTTATGTACCACATTGATATACCAGTAACTAATCGATTATTGACAGAATAATATAAATAATATCGGGATCATTGACCTGTTACATCGAAGACACATTGTAGCGGTCTATTTCAATGCATTTCTATACCTACATAAGAAATCACGCTTGACCATCGCCCCTGATTGACATGGTACGACAAGGCCTTAAATATATTTGAATTTGACACTTCCATTTTACACCTCACGGCATAAAAACATTTAAGTTAAGCAAAGTCCACTGTATCCGCTCTGGAACAGCATGGTTGAGACATACCTGCACCACTTATTAAAATACACGGATACAGAAACTTAGATTATATATAAATAGGAAAATTATATAAATACCAGGCCTAGTTCGAACCCTGGCTTCCAATAAAACGTTCGACACACTTACCTTCCCAGAAGCGGTAAGCCTCGATCCCTTTAAAAGAATAAAAGAATAAAAAATTACTATGAATTTCGGCGTCCGTTTTTTTTCCTTTTCGCCCTACATCTCATTATAATTCCTTTCGAAGCGATAGAAATAATTACAGCATGTAGTGTTACCATGCTCCCGTTTATATCAGGACATTCTATGTTATTTCGATAAAATCATTTGTTCCTGTTTTGAATTAGTGGTAGGTACTGCAAATATTCAGTAGGTATGGAAAAAGTAAACCGTCCTGCATTTATCCAAAAAAATATTTTAAAACAATAGTTCTGGATTTTTTATGTAATTTATTAACAAGACGCAAGTATGTATAACAGTTTCAAAATCTGATATTTTTACACATTTAGTATTATATAGTGTTGTCATTGTAAGTCAATGTCCTTTTTACATCATGATACACGGCAACACTAACGTCGTTCATCAAATTTAAGCCCTGAATTGAACATGTCTTAGCATATAATTCGCACATGTCTTAAGTCCAAATTTTATGCTCAGACATGTTCGATTCACTGCGTTCATTTGTTCACGGGCTTCTGGCTTGTCAAGTTTTAATAAAAGCGCTGAAATACCATGAAATTTCATATTCCTGAATATATAGCTGAAGTATTCTTTCAAGTTTCCCCAATTAATATACAGTGGGGAGGTTAATTAACTCCCCTTGTTTTCCGGTGATTTAAGGGTGAGTTTGAACACAATAGATCTCCACCCTCTGTTCGAGAATTTTCTAACAGGCGCAACCACCACAACATAAGAGGGGTTATCTATTTGTTGTCTTGAAGATACTTTTTCACACCATCTTTGAAGAATTCTTATGTCTTAGCATACCTAAAACGTTTCAGAACCAAGCTCATTCCAAAGTTGGACGTTTGAATAAAACCGAACAACCATATCTATAAACTTTCAATAATATCAGGATGTTCGCTAATACAGCTTTTGATTTATTTTCCATAAGCAGTTTATAATATAACAAACATAAAATAAAATTGATATTTAAAATTTTGCAATCAACTCTTACGAGTGGTGGCGTAAACGTGATATGTTAAACTGACTTTACATTTTTAAATAATGTTCCCTTTTAAATATAGTTCTGGAATGTTCGAATCGTTCCATCAACGGTTGAGCTAATTGATTAAAAACTACTTACTCCACGTTCGGATTAGTATAGAAAATTTTAGCCCTGAACATGAAACGTTAACATTCTATACACACAAAATAGACTTACCAGCGCATCAACATCACGTAAGACGTCTGCTTCCGTGCCATGGTGTGTTCGAATGGCCTGTAAAATTTACTTAATAAAAATAGAGATTGTACTTTGAACGCTCCTAGCTCGGTGTCAAAAGAAAATGAAAAAAAACACATTTTTAACAGCTCTTGTGTCCAAACATATTCACATGTTTATCTATACTAATATAATAAAGCTGAAGAGTTTGTTTGTTTGTTTGTTTGAACACGCTATTCTCAGGAACTAACGGTTCGAATTGAAAAATTATTTTTGTGTTGAATAGACCATTTATCGAGGAAGGCTTTAGGCTATATAACATCACGCT
>DWEC01002713.1:0-11370 GCA_018245735.1 Microceris miodesmiata
CCTACTCCCGTTCACTGCTGGACATAGGCCTCTTCAATAGCACGTCACTGTGCTCGATCTTCAGCTCTTCGCGTCTGACCACTGCCAGCCACAGCGTATATCGACACCCCGCCTAGCTCGAGAGCGTCCTACACTACTTGCCAAGACATGATCTCCACGCCAGAACACGTCGACTTCAAAGAGTAAATCTCTATTATACACAAATGCTCTTATATCTTAATGTCCGAAAAACGTAGAGTTCCTACATGGAGCTATCAAAGTTACGGGCACAGAACATGTTCCGCAGTCAAAGAGCATAGTTACAGGAAATTTGAATTATATGTGCATTTGGATGCAGCGGGCGCACTAACTTCTATTACTCTAAACGTTATGCTCACCTAAGTTTAGAATACTCAATCTACATACTTCACAGCGTTCTATGCAAAGAAAGAATTTTTACCTGTGACGTCACACTTAACTTTCAATGTACTTATTTATTTCAACTGATCGGACAGTACCTTTAATGATTTTGAACACATATTTTTCATTTATATTTATTTGTTCATTTTTTCTTATATATTTCACTCGAGAAATATTTTCATATACCTATGACGTCACACCTAATTGTCAATGTTTTTTTCGCCTGTTTCTTCGACAGTTTACTCGGCGCTACGGTCTATTTTTTAACTAAATATCGTATTTTGACTACTGTCCTAATCTTTTACTGAATATCCCTATGTAACCACACGGAAATAAGATGTCAGAGGATAAAGACTACATAGATTTCAGCCACTAAGACGCAGATGTGGACGTTTTGAATTGAAACAGCGTTCAAAGAGAAACACACTTTGTACCTCAAAGAGCCACAGAATATTCCTACATTAAATTGTACACGAATTTGACGATTTAATCAATTCAATAGATTTCTCATCAAACCAGTTCCAGCAAGAGTTCCGGGAAGTCGCTCTAATAGATGATTCGCTTCAGTGTATTTCAGTTCCGAGAAGTTATTCAAAGCGTTGCCCTTTTATAGCACTAATGATGTCTTCTGCGTAGAATAGTTCAGATATCTGTCTTAGTAACGGGAGCTTTGGCTATTTTGATTTGTAATAAAGTTTATATTATTAGGTTCTTGAATAAGTTTACTGTCAATAACGCTGTATAATAATCGGAGTAATTACAATAACGCTGTATACCTACTACTAATAATGTCCACAAATTGTTAAGTTGACCGGTCCATTGGTCTAGTGTTGATGCTGATCGATAAGTCTAGAGCTGAGGGTTTGATTTTCACCCAGACTAAATGTTTGTGTCATGAGCATGAGCATATATGTTCTGTTTCTAGGTGTATAAGTATAAATATATAATAATAAAATAGTTAATAATAATAATCGACCCATTTATCATTCCTCTGTTGGAATATTAGTCTCCTCTCATATTGACAGGGTTAAGGCCATAGTCTACCACGCTGGCCAAGTGCGGGTTGGCACACTTCACACACCTTAGAACATTTTTGTTATATTTACACACATGGAATTCAATTTTACTACTAATAAGTACTACTACTCGTAGCTATTTATTTAAAGTTGTTTGCTTCAATTTTGATTGGACGCATTCATGTTTCGCTTCCAAGAAGCCGTTCAAAGCGTTACTCCTTTGATGCGCTGCGGACGTCTTCATAGATAGTGCACTGATCCAGCCTTTCCCTACACTCCGGTTCCCTCCTCTGTTATATTGAATAGTAAATTATTCGATTCGCTCACTGAAATATTAACAGCGGTAAAGCTACGTCTGACGTCAAAACGCTCAGTTTCATGTTTATTAATGAAACAAGATGTATACAGGGTATATAGCACCTTTCGCCGTTATTACCTCCGTTTTAGAATTGTATTAAAATTGAAGCTTTTGATTTATAAGCGCGTACATATTTCTAGTACTAAGAAGCTTCGTTCATACTGTTCGCATTTAAGGCATAATATAGTAATTAATTTTACAACGATGACTAAGTTAACACACGTGGTAATGAGTCAGTGAGAATACTCGTAGGACAGCGTTTAAAACTGTTTAATAAGAATTTAGGTATCTTTAATAATGTAAAACAATATTAAACGGCTACGTTGGCAATGTGACGTTGCATATATAGCCAAATTTTCTTTTTAGTATATGTATAAGAAGGAGAAGAAAGGCTTATGTCCAGCAGTGGACGGGAGTAGGCTGATGATGATGATATAAGGAAACATGTAATAACGTATTAACATTTTTTCTAATGAATTGTCTGCCGTGTGTGTATTTAAAAATAAAATCCTGAACAAAAGAAAGCCGGTATTTCACTGTGGAATAGCTGCTGATATTTATAAAGTCCAGTTAAGGTGTAATGTGTGGTACTGCCTCCATCTTACGAGTAGATCGGCAGCGTCACAATGACAGCTCGTCATTCGTCGTAATCGGCGAAAGGTCAGCTACTAAAGTATCTATAATATATCTATAATTATAGTATAGACTGAAGCATGTAAGGCATTCTGTTACGCATTACATATGTAATTAAAAATCGAGGAACATTAGCTTTTACATAAACGTTCGCTCTTTCATAGACGTTACACGTCCGCTCTTTCATAAACGAAAACTGTCATTGTGATAAGGTCACTACTCAAAGTTAAATATGATGTAAAATAAAAAATAAATATATGTGAATAAAATATAAAAATAAAAATATGTTAATAAAATATGAATATAATAATTATATAAATAAAATAAAAATCATATACGACTTGAGTGACTTTTCATATCGTGGGAACGTAATGAGGAACTCTAAGGTTTCCTTAAATTATTTTCCTTTATTGTCATAGAAAGTAAAAATATTTTACATTAAAAAAATCACTAATGCAAAAACTTCAATACACCCACAGATACGAGTCTATTGAACGAACTTCTTACGCAGTACAGAAAGTTATGAAGAACTCTAAAGTTTCTTCTTGATATTTTCCTTTACCTTCACCGTTTTTGCTTTTGTTTGTATATCTTATATGTACTAAATATAATGAAATATATGAAAAAATAGGTATAATAAATTTCCTCCTGTCACCAATAGAGTAACTTGGGTATACTTGTCTATAACAAAGTTTATCATAGGCGAGTGTTTATTTTCAACAGGTCACAGGTTCGTGTCGAGCAGTCCGTGCCGTGCCGTGTTCCCGGCAGCATGTTGTTCAATCATTAATCTACCACAGTGCAGCGGATGTCGACCTCGCCGATTCACGTAGGGTGCCAGTGACAGCGGGCTTGGATTCGTTAAGAAATTAATGTATTGGTTGATTGATATGCTAGATTTACTCAAAAGAGTATGCAAAGAGGTGTAGTACTCCCACGTTTCAGTTATGCTATAAGCTTCATGGACTATATGTACATATACGGTGTATTATAGATTTAGGATTTCTTTCTGTCATTTTTCTAATAAAATGAGTCGCAATTTGTTCAACTAACTACATCTGATATCTGATTACCGAAAATATGTAGTTGATCTGTTGGGATTTAGCTGGGAAAGCACTGTTTTATTATAGGAAGACCAGGACTAAGTAGGCACATGGTAGCGACAGGCGAAAAAAAATATATACGGTTGGCTAGAGTTAATTCTAGGGTACACCTATGAGAATCGTAAACAAACTGTCGCGTGTTAACTTATGTTTCGGTCTGAAAACTCACATGGACGTACACTGGAAGTGACCATTGCTATCCTCAGAATTTGAACAATGTTAAAATAACACCATTGATACCAACATCTGTCATGTAAGTAATGTTAAACATAAACGTATGCATATACAAACTGAGACGGATACTTCCTTATTAAAAAAAAAATCAGACTAACTTTAAACAGAAACGCAACTTGAGCTTGCAGCGGATAACAAGCCCGTTACCACTTCCGCTATAAATGGGGACGCACTTTGAACTTAATCCCGCATAAAAATTCTCCATACGACTGGCACTGCTAATGTTGCGTAATTAGTGGAGGTCGGGGTTGTTATGGGGTTGAAATGGTAATGTCGCGAGATGGTAAACGTCGGACTTAGATTTCGCAAAGTAACTTCGCAGCTTAGGCTAACGATTGAGCTATTTAGCTCGTAGTTAGCAATTGAAATATTTTTGCATAGATAGTGTTATTATCATCGTCGTTGCGATGTAAATTCAGTTGTTTCAGCAAAGAAAACGTTATGAAAGCTTAGAGGTGAATGCACTAGGTATTTATGTGTTGTACTGCGACGTATTTTGAAACGTTCGTAATAGAAATACAGCATAAGCATGCTGAATATTGCTACTTTTATTAAATAGGTGATTCTCTTTTCAATAACTTGATAAATTTCTTTTAATAAATTCAACTATTTCTTTCTTTCTTCTATTCTTTCTTTCTTTATCTTTATTGTTAAGGATTATATGATGGTAGTAGGACTCATTGACTTAAGATAACAAAGGAATAACTAAATGACATCTTCGCTGACGACCTTTGCTATTCATATGAGTGAGCGAATGCAAAATTCCCTTAGTAATTTCGCGACTCTTTCGACCTAGTCACATTGTATGACGGATAGTGCTAATTCATCAGATGCAACACATTAAAATTAACATTTGTTGCACATGAAATGTGCTACACTATACATTTGAAATACTAAACAAAAAAAAACAATACTAATTTAGAGGCTAATAGGCTCACCACCTCTTCCATAGGACGTAAACGTAACTGGTGAAACGTGGTAATGTACTACACTCCTCTGTCTACCCCTTCGGGGATTACAGGCGTAATGTTACGTTTTTGATACGTTTAATTTTGAAAGACGGTATTACTCTATCCTTGACCAAACCGCACGTCGCAGCGCAAAAGCTTAACACCTGTAAAGAAAATAAAACAGACAAACCTTGAGTTAGAATATGACACACTATTTACACTTTAAATAGAATAATCATAGACATTTCAAAATATTTCTACCGTGGACAACAAATCCTAGCAGTGAAAACTTGGGACTCATGAAGCAAAACATCGAAAAATCTTTAAATACATAGAAGAACAAGGCTAAATATTAATAATTTTAAGCTACAGAAACTTTACGCTGTTCTCGTTACTTATCGTGGTACAAGCCACTAAAGCTCGTGACGTCGAGTAATTTCGGTGCGACACAAAGCGACGTGGGAGACACTCAATTACTAGATCCTGTTCAGACCTAGACTGGAGGGTAATTGGGCAGATGGCCCATGTTTGTGAATGTAGAGCTATATTCAAGTTACGCACATATCTCTACCTGACATTATTAATTTATTTCATACCTAATCCTATTAATCTCTAATTAATACACAATCTATTTGAAATTGTACATATGTATATCTACCCAATATATTAATAGTAATTTGTCTTGATAAATCAATACTCCCCACAACCTAATCAGTTGGTGCGCTTCGTTGAGCTGACGCTTCTGCTTACCGCACTTTAAACAGAATATTCCAATGTTAATAATTCAGCATCAACTTAGCGTGAACCTCATGAAATATTAAATGTCACTAAAACACTAATTTCGTAGTTTTGGACATCAGTTCACAACTCCCGAGTCTGGGATTTGAACCAGAGACCCCTCGCTTAGTAAAGGTGCGACTGGTAGGAAAAAATAGGTAAGTAAAAACATCTACTTTCACTACGAAATGTCATGGCTACAACTGTGAAGGAGCTTATTTCCATAAACTCTACATTAATAGATGTTCAATTAACAGGAAAGATATGTGGGAACTACCGCACGCGACCTTCGTGTAAATTTTGGCGTTATTCCTATTCTTATAAACAAAAATGTTTAAGAGGAACGATAAGAAGGTTGATGACGATGAAGTCAAATAGTGTTCCTGTAGTTGGTGAACTTTGGAGGTCTTCGTGTAGAAATCGCCTCCAACCGTTTGGTCACTTTTACATATCAAATTCTATTGAAAGCCAGCAATGCATGGCCTTTATTACCATCCACTGATAAAACAACTGTACGCCAAAGTATTAAAATAAACAAATAAAAACCAATAAATACGTATGTATCTATATAGAAAATCAATGGTAGTGTTAAGCGCTAATAATTGTACGATCGTTTGAAAGTGGTCGAAATATAGTGTCGTCGACACTGACTGATTAGACCAGGGCCTTGGTTTCGATTATTACGCGCAATCATTTCTGTAAAGAACATATGTACATATGTTGTCTGTCTTTAGGTGTCACATATATCACTCTAGTAGCACAGAGTCTATCTCGTTTAGAACCAAATAACAACGTATATTTTTTTTGCAAAAAAACTTTATGATTATTATTTCAATATAAATGTGATACTCGCGTCGTTAAAATGACATACATATATTTGATAGTGGCTTTCATGCGGGAGCTCAATATTGCAAATTATCAAAGCCAAGTCTAAATATTCAATCGTTTACACAAGCAGATTAATATTGCGAATACGGTCTCAGCAACTATCATTTGAAAGGAGGCGATACTATATATAAATGTTCAGAAACTATACATAGTCACATAGTTTTCGAACCGAACGTAAACACAAGAGACAAGTAATACTTAGGTCCAATCAAAACCGTACAGGTACCAGGGGCTTATGAATGTTAGAAGCTTCGAGAACGGTCGCAGAGATATTGGCTTAAATACGGTACTAATTACGCTGACGGACAAAATGGCTCGTACATACGTTTGATGCTCGCCTAATCAGAAATTATACATACATGGAATATTACGTGAACGAAGGTACGTTTGTATAGTTTACTGATGTTAAACGTATGTCATTTTCCTTTGTATTGGTTTGAAATATACGAGTATGTATATAAACTGACATTGTGGTGTTTCAATTAGGCTATTATTATTAAAATATTAAAACTGTATTAAATTTAAAACGCAGCTTAACATCTTATAGCTGCACAAACATTCAACCACGCGGGTCAGTAAAGAAACTCCTCATATTTAGAGAAGTCTTAAAATACACACATCGGGTTGCTTGGGAGTGAGTCGTTAGAAAATTCATCCTGTAACTCACATTAAAAGTAATAACTCCCATGAACATATTATATCCGTTTCGTTGCTAAATTCAAAACTTTGCACATCAAAAAATATACCTTAAAAGCACTTAAACGAAAACCATTTCATAAACAATTCGACCCGAATAACAATATACCACGTAATTATACCAGGGGAGCACATAAAGCCTTCTACGGCACCATCAAATATTTTGCACCTCCCTAACGAGCCTGTGAAACTATAAAAAAGTTCAAGTGACTTTTAACACAGAACCTTATGTTTTCCATACCCACCATTGACGTTTTTCTATAGCCCATAAAAGTACAGTTTACTACCAAAAGCTCAATGGACGTAGCACGAATCATTAGTGATGTATACATGCGCCCAAAGGGACCCATTTTATTACGGCACAGTTTTATAGTTCCGCCGACGGCCGCGGTACCGAGGGGCGCTAGTTGTAAGTTTTACAAAGTGGCTATGGAAAACGCAGCAAGGCTAGCAGAGCGGAAACAATATTCAATAGTGCTAGGAAATCATCGTACACGTTACAAAATTCGTTTTCGTTATATTTATCAACATTTATTCTATATAAATATACATATATTAACATTTTGTAACGTTTATCTACTACCCTCTATCGTCTTCCTACATTATATGGACAGATTTTTTTACGCATATCTCTCATAGAATAATATTGTTATTTTTGCTATCATTCTCTTATTGAAATAATATAGCATTGATAATACTTACGCGTTTAAACGAAATTGTAAAAAGCATTTGCTTTCCAAATCTCTGTTTCAGTAGCCCCACAACCACAGCAGAGCGTGTCCACCCTCTAATCCGGCAGTTTTACGACTCTCCTTTCGCTCCTAGTGAGTTCCTCCTCATTTATGGCAGCCGATGAAAACGGAGAAGAATGTTATTCATCGTATCAGGAATGTATTGTCGTTTCCTGAACACCAATGTACCCTTTTCACTGGCTTTCCTTTTGTGTACGCTCAATTTGTATAGCAGGTACATGTCATATATGACATCGATTAAAAAAATAAATAAAATTTGCAGCAAATATTATAACGTTGATGTTGCTGTCGTAGTTACAATCCACAAGTAATTAAGTTTCATATTTAGTTTGTTTTATGTTTATATGTACATTGTGGATCGCCAGGGACATTACAATTTATGAATCAAAGGACATGAATATTCTGTATAATATCGCTTTATTTTACTCTTTATACAAACACTGACTACCCTCTATATATTTAGTAATTACGTTGCAAAAAAGTTTAAATTGTACTAGCAATCGCTGAAACGTAATTCACCGCGACTCCGCTACTGGGCCTCTCAGACAAATTATCTTAGAATACTCCACACAGAATAATCTACTAATCGTTTTTAAATTACAATCGCAAATGCTGAGAATACATTATCAAGATCTTTATTTGGGATCCCATTAAAGTTTAGCCGACCATCCGTATTTATGTGCTACGAAATAATTTGTACTAAGGCCTCCCAAATTTCTTCCTCTCTCCAGTTTCCGGTCCATTCCATTTTCTTCTGACAATCAAACCGTTTGAGGCGAGGCGCAACTTGAAAACATTTCGGCCAAGCTTCTGACCCTGCCATCAACTAATACGTATTTGGCCCAAGTTATAAGCGAAGACGTGCTAATAAAAAAAAATATTTTTGTAAAATTCGGTTTCATTGCTCATTCCCTTAGGGCTGCGGATCGTGCTTCTGTGTGTAGCTCGTACGTTCTTCTCTATTAATCTTCTTTTTGATGTTCCGCCAGTCTGTCCTCTCTTCTGTAATTTGCAGAGCATCATGGAATCATGTTCCGAATACGGTTATATTACAAGTACCCTTGATCGTTGCAAAATTCCATTTTACTTATGTTGCTTAGGGCTGTCAACAAATGAAAACGTGACTTTTATTACTAAGAAAAACATTTAAGACATGACAGTTTTTATCACTGTTCTCCGTATTACTTAATCATTAACGAATTAATGTATTAAAGCAACTGAATAAAAGACTATACTGTAGTTCCATTTATATTAAATTCCGTAATTTTGATACATACATTATTCAATAATACTACAAAAGGTATTCGTATTTTAAAACGAAACTAAAAATTTCATATGCATTATTTCATCTGCATATTTTTAGTTTACTTACAAAGTCGGTCCTGCTAACCTCAGTTAAACGATCAAACAGAACCAAAAGTGAAAACTAATCAAATATCGTTTAGGATTTTTCTTGTAAAACCGCCGCGGCTCGTACCTTAAAATCATCGGTGCACAGAATCCCTCTCACTAATGGCGCGGGGCGCTGGTGTTTACTTTTATTGTTAAGATAAATCTATCGCAGTCCCGATAATCGCCGCTAACTGCTCCTAACATAAATATGCCGGCGCTTTATTGTTTGCCTAACAGTAGTTTTGATTACTTGTGAAATTAAAACTTACTAAATTTTACGCGTAAACGTACAGAAAAATAATTTATACATATATCGCACTTATTCATACTAAATGGTTTTTGTGTTATTAACGCAAGGGCTTTTGAAAGATTGAATTATCTATACAGTATGTATAGAGACATCCCCTACAAGATAAATAAAAAAGTCTCATACATCCTGGAAAAATTTCAATTAAGCACAGCTATTCAGATGACGCAAAGGCTTTATAGGTATCTCTACATCTGTTTATTGGTTTTATACCATAAAAACACAAAGGTTATGACGAATTCCCACATCTGTACACTCACTTAACTTTACTTATATAACCAAACGTCTATGAAAAAATCTATATCTATAAAACCAAAGTAACGTACGTAGCATCACGCCTATAATCCTGTAAGAGGTAGGCAGAGGAGTGTAGTACATTCGCATTTTTCACCAGTTAAACCAAAGCTATTTTTTAAATATTACTTTCATTTCTTTTTTCTTTTAGCTGATACCCGCGGCTCTATCTGCGTCGCTCATTAAATACACAATGTGTTTTATGTACCAAATAAACAGAAAATACATCAAATTTTTACATAATTTTGTTTGTAAGGTTACACAATTTTGTTATTACACAATTTCTTTGTAAAGGATATTATTTGTTTCACTGATAGTGGCTAAAATATATAAATTATATGTGTTAGTACGAGTAACGTGACAGCAAACGAACTTTAGTTAAACAAACAAGTAATGGTTATAAAGATATTTGTTTCTTTAAACATACATACTTATATTAAACGAAGATATCGTAATGTTATCTAGAATACTAGACAAAGGTCAAGTGTCTTAAGAAATAAAACTTAGAAGACTTAATTCATATCTATTCAGTAGTTTTAATATCGATTATACGCACAGAACGACAGACCTTTGTAATTTTATTTACATAGTCAATTAACATCATTCTCTCATCATTATTATTATTACAGCTTTTAACCATTTTTATCCATTACCTGTCACTGAAGCGAGGGTTGACCGCACCCCATGGTACTCGACCTCATTTGCGCTATGCCTACCCTTCGGATGGCCATGAGCGATTCGACAGAGGATTCCAGAGGGAACCGTGTAGTAAAACTTGACACTAACCTACAAATGACGCGTAAACCCGCGATACGGAGCGGCGCTTGGCTAAACAGCGCCGTAAACTACACTCGGACGGTTAAATTTAACCGTTAAATTGAACCAAGTTAGTGGCTGTAAAACTTTAGGTGTGATGTGAGTTTAGAACTCTTATATAAGGGTGGCAAGTTTAAAGATAAGTTTGGGGAAGTCATCGCGATTCCTCTTTTTATCTTTTTTCTATTATTATCTTATTTGTGATAAGTCGTACCTCTATCATAGAGCATTTAGGTATTAATTATATTTCTTTTGAAAATGGATCAATTAGATCAAAGTACATTTGAGATTTTACTTACCTTGAAAATTAATAAACCTAGTATTCTAGCATATATGCGTTTTCTTCAAACTGGAGGCCAACAGTGCAAACATTGCCTCTTAGCAGCAGAAACAACTGGAGCGATAATGGTCTAAATTTTTTTATGCAAGACTCTTCAGAATATTTTTAGCATACAACATTGTGTAAGACTTCATTCCAAATACATATTAAATAAATATATATTAATAAATATGTAGCTACTACTTTCTTCTGGCTACCTCTTCACATCATCATCAAAGTTATCATTCGCTGATGAACATATTATATCTCGTAAAATAGAGCAAAATATTCTCAGAACATAATACCCAAGGGCGGGGGGCGGAAACCGAAATAACTACACTTTAGCTGTCATTTCAAATTCAAATTCATTTACTCTAAATTGGTTCATAAGAACACTTTTTGTACGTCAAAATGATGCTACCATCGCTTCGGAAGA
>DWEC01002714.1:0-11368 GCA_018245735.1 Microceris miodesmiata
CAATATCGGTCGGAACATCGCTCGCGCGGCGCGCGCTTGGCGGACCGAGTGTTCCACCTGTGCGCGCATCCGCAACGAGCGATCCGAGTCAGTATGACAAACCTTTGGGTAAAACGTTACAGGAATAGAAAAAATACTGTATCAGTAGCTTCATTGATGTAATGTAAAATTTTATCTAAAAGCTTAAGTTTTTAGATTAACTTTTTAGATTTGTATGCGAACGAAAATGTTCTAATGGCTTAAAGACTAAGCAGGTTTATCTGGTGGTCATCAACGTGTGAGAGAGATTTAAGTCGATGTTCCAGAACATGTCTACTAGCTCAAATTCTAGGCGTCTTTCTAGATTCGTTATCATATCTCAGTATTAACAGCTTTTAGATTATTTTAGCTTTTAGCTGATGATTCGTTGAGTTTTATTCGTTATATTCGTTGAGCCGGAGATTATAAAGGCGGTATAAAACATTTGACACACAAGTAGGCTGAATTCTTATCTCGACTAATTCGAACTAGAATATCTGGTCATAATCATCATCATCAGCCTTCCTTAGTCCACTGCTGGGCATAGGCCCTGGACATATTGGGGGACCAAATAATCGTAATCTCCACGCTGGGCATGCGGGTTGGAGATCGCAGGGCACGGCTTATATTATATTTTAGAACTGTAGACGCTGTCTTTACAGGCTCAAACGTTAGTTGGTTAATGATCATTAAAATGTTCGCTAAAAGAATAATGTGGAATATAGATGGCAATAGGCACACAAGCAATAATACATTCGCAGTAATAGATACGACGAAGGAAGACAGCGGGAAGCTGCTGGATTCGAAAGGCCCAGGACCGGAAAGAGTCGTGCTGATCATACTCCTATGTCCTATAGTGGACATCCAAAGGCTGATGATAATGACGATAATGAATAGTAGACACAGGCATTAATAGTCTGATATACAATAATATACCCGTATGCATAAATACTTATGTATACGATAATTTTATTAAGATCACATTTAAAATGCAAACGAAACTACTCCCCAATAACAAAATAACTATATCATTATTCCAACTTCCGTCGTATCTGCGCTCGGGAGCTCAAAAACTCAATTTTATCTGCGGCCACAAATTTAAAAGTTAAAAAGCGAATGCACGTCCACATCCAATTTGAAACGGAGAGGGGAGGCCTTCCGGTCGCGTTTCCTGCGGGGCATTCCAAATTTGAATTGCGATTGGCGTGATTTGTCGACTCTGCGAATAGCACAAAGTGTTTCGCGCGCTGTTTTTTGTCAATCTAGTTATAATATCTATGTTTCTGACGGGGTCGTAAACGTGTTTGACGCTACTCACTGAGTGGTTGTTTCTTTGATTATGAATGTACCGGCTTGACTCACAATAAAATGGTTGTTTCTTTGGCTTTAAACTAAGGGCAAATAGAGTTAGCTGTATACAGGCCGGCTGTTCGTATAATATCAGTAGTGCAGTCATAAAAGTATTGGTCTATTTATTTATTTATCTATTTATCTGTATTTAAAAAATCAATACTTTTTTTGTATGTTGCTCTTGAGTTACAATGTCTTATAATTATGTGCTTGTCCATTCAACTATTTAAATTCACAGGTTTTGTAGGCTATTACTATATTGTGTACTTATATGAAAACATAGGGCATTGATCTTCTATACTAGCCCAGTTTCTTAATTATAAATAATATTGATTTTGAGTAAATCCTGTTTTAATTGACCTCTGGAAAAACGGATATTTGCCTACTGTAGCGGATAGTAGCCTAACGTTAAAAACACTTAGGGGGTTATTTGCCTTATGTACGGATAGACGCCTCTCTATGTTTTTTTCAGATAGAAAGAAACTTATAGTAATTGAAGTAACCAGTATTTATTATTTACTAACTGTGCCTGCGACTTCGTTCGCATGGGAGTCAAACTTTTTCTAAAATTAAAGTAGCCTAAGTTACTCTGTATTAAATCAGCTGTCTGCCAATGAAAGTCCCGTCAAAATCGGTCCAGCCGTTCCATACATTAGCCGGAACAAACAAGCAAACAGACAGATAGACAATAATTACAAAAAATGTTATTTTGGTACATGAACGTGTGTACATATATGTATGTACCTACCTATATGCATTTAGTAAAAAGCGATTATTTTAATATTATAAACAGACACTCCAATTTTATTGTTTTCTATAGATCGAAATTCAAGTTTAATAATAATTTATAAAATTAAAACAATAATAGACTCCAAACTAAAAATTAGGTATCAACATTATTAATAAAATATTAGTATTTATTTTAAATATAAGACAATATGGCAGTCAGCTTTGACATTAGTATTTATTAATATAAGTATCCAGTCCTTATTATTAACTAAGATCCTTTATTATGTACTAAATAAAGTATTATAGCGATATTTAAAAATATAGTAATGTTTTAAAGTTTAAAATTATAAAATTACCACAAAATTATAGTTATTATTTTCGTACTGTTTTCAAGGTTCGAGAGGATATACCATCAATTCGGGACGTTTCGTTGATTCCTTTTTGGTTTTTATCAAGTTAAGAGGTATTTTTTGTTAAGTATTTGTTTTATTAAAGGTAAGTTATAGTACTTAGACTGCCTCGTTGGTCGTGTTGGTTTGGTTGCAAGTGTGACTGCTGATCGGGAGGTCCTGGGTTCAATTACCGGGTCGAACACTACAAAATTTTCTAATTTAGATTTTCTAGTAGTGGTTCGGAGTCTGGATATGTGCCCGATGCCCCTATGATGGATATGCCAATATTCCATAGTGGGACGTAAACTTAACCGGTGAAACGTGGGAGTGTTCTGCATTCCTCTGCCTATCTCTTCGGGGATTACAAGCGTGAAATGACGTTAGTTATAGTGAAAAAAGGGTCATGAAACACTCGATAAAAGTGACACCTTCATATGGTACTCGAATATTATACTAAACGTATTTGAAATTAATATAAGATGTTCTATAAGAAATTATCACTTGAAAAAATATGGAAAAAAACACCAACAGAAAATATCTGTCTGTGCTGGTTAAAGAATTTATAGTTGCCGATAGTTGCCCCTATCCGGGCAACTATTCTTTTTGATATGGATACTTGCCTTTTCTATTTGCGAAATAAATAAAAACTATTTAACAAAAACGCGTAATGAACAGTATAATACAAACCATAATGGATGCAAAGGAAGAGAAATCATACTGTAACCTCTATCAGTATTAAAAATATTAAGTAGAGATTACTTATCAATATAATTTCAACGTTTGTCAGTTTCGCTGCGGAAGATTTTTGCTTGCATAGAAAAAACACGTGTATCTACTCGAAGGCGTTGTGCGGCTCTGAGGCCTGTGCGGGGGAAGTTCAGACAATGATCGAGCCAGCGAGCAAGCCTAACATAGTAAATTTGAAACTGACACAAGATTCCGTCCGGCGCAACTATCCGGCTTTTACCCTACTAGTAGCATTATGTTTACTTGACTCAACGTGTGCATGCAAATTTTTATGCCGTTGTAAAGATTTAAATGTAAAGGTTCTAATGCAGACTTCAAACCGAACCAAAGAAAATCTCACAAGCAAAACAACCTAGCAAAATACTAAAATGTCCAATGACTCGTAATTACGTACAAAATTATAGGATTATTAAGTAAAATTATATTTGGAACAAAAAATAAATACGACTTTTCCAAAAAAAAATTTTGAAAATCAACGTTTGTTTTATACTTTATTGGTCCACCTGATGATGTCCAAAATCAAAGTCATCATTGACACGTTTCCAACCCTGTCCCCACTAAATTTAACGTTGAAATCTTTAAAAGGTCCACTTGATCCGATTGCTTATTTCCATCGGCTACATCTGCACAGTGCCTGGTAACAAAATATAGCTAATGTAATATATCTGTTAACCATATATTTATAAACTGGACACCAATACCGGATAATACCTGGTTAGATCAGGATAAAAGTAATTCCTATAGCTGCTTAGTGTCTTCTGGTGTATAGGTATCCAGAGGGTCATTGCTCCGCATTCCTACATCCTATAATTAATTCAGTCTCCAACGATCCCATACAAAAAGCGTGCATGGGTGTGTAGTAACCGTGACGAGGGGTATGGTGTTCGTCCTTGACTGTGCGATCGGTTAAAGGCTGAATGCCCTTCGGTTGTGTGAACTCATTATTTTTTTTAAATTTAATTTAATTAAAGTACTGGTTGATTTAAAAGTAGGCGATCGTGATTTGTGGCGATGTTTGGGCGAAGCAAGTTTAGGACTTCAGAGTCATTCATGATGATGATACGTAAATAAAAAAAGAGAAGTAAAATTGACATAAAGCTTGCACTGGTTCTTTTTGATTTTAGAATTGGTATGTTCATATATTAATGCAGAACATATAGTAATGCATATCTTGAAACGACTCGCACAGAAACATATCTAACCCATGAAACCCAGATACTTCATTTACATACACGTTTATATGTTTAATAAAAAATGAACCCACACACACGGCAAAAAAACTCGTGCTCGTCATAAAAATATACTTCCTAAGTTGACATAAATATATTTGTTCTATAAATAGTTTTGTATTATAATGACTGAATGAAATATAAAGGGATTAGGTATACGTCATAAAAATATCAATGTAATAAATATAAAGAGAAATAAAAAGGGAATAAGATTTAATAAAACAAAATTATGTGTCATCGAAAAGCACACACTACAGCGTTTAAATGAAAGCTGTGTTCAAGCCAGAGGAACTGAATTACCATGCGTACCGGATGCGGCCGCCGCCGCGCCGCCATCTTGTTTTAGTTCAAAAAAGGAACTATTTTTTAATAGTTATGTTACAATCAGTAATTATGGTTTTATTATTGTGTTTTTAATCATAGTGTGGTTATGGCTTCGCTTGTATTTTCTAATGATTCACACTTAACTGACATTTTATCGGTGTGTTGGTTTAGCGTTTAGCGATTCTCACCGTCGAACCAAAGGTTCGATTTTTACTCGTAACAAACGTTTGTTTGGTGAACATTAGTATTTTTACTGCAATTGGGTGTAATTGTTTGTGTATGTATTTATTTAAAAACGTATATGGGTGTAATTGAGCTATCTAGTCACTAAGGTAAAGGTACGATAAGTTTGGAATCGAAAGTCCGAGTCTCACAAAATTATTGCAACGTTTACCATTTAAATCTTTCTTTAGGATTGTTCGTATATTGTATACAATATACGAACCCGCGTCATTCTAAGAGCATCATCTTATCCAAAAGTGTTACAATACAAGGGTTGATAATGATGACGGCGACGTTATGTTATATACATATAGTGAATAATTCGATGGCTGGATTCGTATCCTGGATAGTTTAATAGTGACAGGATGGATTATTAGTTAATGTAGATAAATTAACTGTGAAAATTATTTATAATTTAATTATTACGACTCTTACATTCTTGAGAAAGCTTTTGCGCAAATGCCTCAATCAATTCAGAATTTATTTGATAAAAATGACTAAGTTTATAAACTACACAGATAAATTATGTAGATAAGCGTTATGACTAACGAACGCTTTTATGTAACGTAACGTGAATCGGCGCCACGCAACTAAGTGCTATACATCATACTCGCCTGGTCGCGTCGCGCGGTCCCTAATGCTACTGCAGTACGGTCGAGGATGCTCCGACTCGTGCGCCGCACTGTGTTGCAACAGCACCTATAACTGGTCCTATTTCAACAGACCGAACCGACCACCTTTCTAAAATCTCCACAATTACTCGCAACTGGTTTCAAAACGAAGATCTATACGTGATATATGCGCCGGCGCAGCTCGCCAACCAATCAGAACGCCCGGTTCCATGTGTGTGTAGCGCCATGTGTGGATAGTGTAAGCTATACGTTTGCGTGTGTGGACCGTGATATATGAAACCTTTGTATGTATATAATTTGTCTCGGGTTACGGCACATGTCTCTTTGCTGTTGTACATTAATAGCGTATTCTATTTTGAACTTTATACCGTTAAGATAAAATATATGTTGCCGTTTGTTAACAACAGCACAAGTTGGTCATGTGAATGTCATTCACATCTGAGGCGCGGCGTCTTGCCGTACATAATGTATGTAGGTAACCACGTATGTTCGTCCGTGCCTATGCCATTGTTCGGGGAATAATTTTAACGTGATGTATGCAATGACTCAGCTATTAAATACCTACCAGGAAGTGAGTGTTTAAATCATAGTACCATTTTAGGTAATGTACTGTAGTCTCGATGCAGTGCCTTATTTGATGCCGACAAAAAACGCCAGTACTTATTCATGTCCAAGCATATGTGTGTTCATGAATGAACTTTAAGAAGTATATTATATGAACATTAAAATGGGACACGACCTAACTGTATTTATTATGTTTTGCCTTTACAATCGCTATATTGTTGCTACTACCATTTTGTACTGACGTCACGATGTCAGGGAGTCATAGCTTCACAGTATTTATGACACCGCCTTCCTAAGGAGTAACATATTATAGTTAAAGATTGTGGTTTACCCACTACGCACATTGTCCCCACAATGTAACATTCTCTTTATATTATAACATTAAATCAAATATCATCCAAAATATATAAAATTTATATCCCATATCGCTTTTAAGCCGTCTGTTCTCTTTTTTAATATTTTGTAAGACTTCTGACGTTAATCCTTGACATAAATATTTTTAGATGTTTAATGCCTATTATCTGGTATTTTATGTCGTACCTGTGATTTACATAAGAAAACAGTGAGCTTAGAAGGTTCTAGAAGTATCCTGGGCGTTCCATGACACCGCCATAAATGCCTAATGAGGTATATCGATAAGCTTGCATTGCAGTATTTTGTAAGACGTGAAAGTGATTTAAATTTCAAGATTGTAGTTTTATCTGAACCTTAATGGGCAACGAATCTGTGACTAATGTTGAGAATTCGGAAAGCAGAAAACAACATCTAATCATGATATCTACGAATCTATGCATATTTTTTTCTTCATTAATAATAATAGGTAGGTCTAGGATAATCAGTTAACTATATAACCAAAAACGAAGTAAAATTATTTCATTCAGAATAATTATAAATAGGTACCTACTCTATATGCTAAGTATAATACACTGAGTCATAGCCTACTCTATTCAAAATTGTCAATGAATATACAAAAGTTAATAAACACATAACAATTCGTTGCGTTGACAATATCCGCAGAATCCTAAACTACCCTCATCCCTCAACAGTGGCGTCCATTGACTGAATAGAACGCTATCAGCTAACCTTAAAATAGAGGTGACTTGATCCGCCATGTTCTATCTCAATTTGGTTTACGCATACGCCAAAGGCGTTCATACAACAGCCTCCGGACTGTCTGAACCACGCATGCCCGCGAAATCGAGCCTAACGCACACCATTGCAGCGCCCCGCCTAGCTTCAACGGCCAATCAGAAAGCTCCGTTGGCCCTCCCGCGCGGAAACTCCACTCCATCTCTCGAAGCTCATTGGTCGGTTATAACGATCTCGTATTCGGAGGGAATTTTCGGGTGTTTTATGAAATCACGGTCGCAGATGTGCGGTGATGGCGTATTTTATAGAGGCATGATTGTATGCGGTTTTTATGTTTGTCGTCGTTATGATAATCTCGTTATGGATAGAGCGCTTGTTATTTTTGCATAATGGACGTCGGCTTTTTTATTCGGCTTATGAGGGACGGACGGGACGAGACGAGACGACTCTTTGATGGATAATTGAGACGTTAAATAGATTCAGAATTGTCTCATGTTGGTAGACATAGAAGGTATAGGTTGGTAGTTTTAATAAAACTCAAAGTGTTACCAAATTGTAAAAATATTCCTAAATGATTTGGTCCAACCTTAAAGGTATATTACGAGTGTCAGGTGACTTTTTAAATTAGAATGGTATTGTTCCAATTCCAACAATAATATTATAATTATCTGATGTATAATCTGTAAACAATTGAATAAAAAATCTATCGGCTATCTTTTGAGTTTATAGAGATTTCAAATGACAATGTAGGTACGTGATCCTAGTCATTTGAAATATTTACTGAAAGTGCCAGTGTTTATTAGACCGTGCTGGTAATTTAATAAGGATTTTTTAACAAATAGTTTTGGTTATGCGTTAAATAAAGTGGTACCGTCCATAACTAAGACCAGTTCTTTGTAGTACGAAATAGGTATTAAGTGGATTTATATTAAATTTATAAAATAATTACTTACTCATAACGGTGTGGTCATATCTACCAATTATGAAATTTAATGAAATGAAATTTCTTTTATCAAAATTAAAAACAGTTGAAAGATAAAAGACGTTTTCACCAGTGTTAAAAATGTTAATTGTATATTCCTACACGAATACATATATTTGTGGACATAAACTTACAGGTGTAATATTCCATCATATTCTGGTTGTATCTGTAGGCGGCGGAGAGGTCCACGCCGGCCCGCAGCCCGAATAGGGCCGCGAACGTCGCCTTGCTCTGCCCCTCCAGCTTTACACTCCACTACCACACGATAAAACACACACACTTTCCCAACACAAAAATATCACTCTGTATACCAGCTTTAGAACACACTCTATTGTCTAAATCATTAGTCTTCAGTTTAAAAATTCTAATGTCAAAGTGACGTTTAAAATGTCATTTTTAGATTTCTATATAGCAAACATTAACGTCATCGCTGTATGAATGGTGCATTGACGAGTTGAAATAACATTGCGATTTATTGACAGCAACTTTGTAAAGTTATTTTTTTAAACGATGATGACTTTGCATTAACACACTCTGGCACACATTCGCACTATTTTAGTATATCTTTTAAAGAAAAAATAATTATTCACACACTGCTTTATGGGACTAAATAAAACAGAATGGGAGTTTAATTTACATCCGATGTTGGTTACGTTTTAACAAAAATAGATAGGTGTGTATTTATTGGCGATAAATAGTATAGTATCTATGTACCAAACATAGATACTATACTATTTATCGCCAACGTGACATCACGTCTTTGTCAACAATAGGTATGTACATATATGTATGTAAATTTTTAAGGTATTATACGTATATGAAAAAGACACTACTTTTTATTAGTTTATTATAATTTGTTTTATATTTAAGTTAATAGTTGGAACGTGTTTAGTAAAAGTAACATAATATATTTGAAACGCAAATATTAGTCTCGATAAAAAGCACTAACTTTTTGGGAAATGAGTGATCACTGTTTAATTTTGCGTTTGAAAATTGGAAAACGGCTTTATTTGTCGTTTATCCGGAGGCGACTGGATTATTCAATGCCCTAATGAACACGAAAAAACTGTGATCACCGTGAAAGCCGCGTAAAATCGTACCTTCTCCGATTGGTCGGTATAAAGCCGACTCGTTTGGTTTAATTTTGCCGGTTTTTGGACGATTTTCCGCTGTTTGAACACTGCTTTTCCGGTTGGACAGAGGCAGGTGGGTCCATAAAGCCCTTTCTCGTGAGAATAACGCCATTAAATGGTCGGCGCCGCTAATGAGGAACTTATGTAATTTGGTTTACAGTTTTATATTGACCAATTATTTAAGGGAGATACGATATTTCAATTCCGCTATTGTACCATGTACTTAAATATTTACCGTAATTCGTATTAACAACACACAATGTCTACCTCTAATACAATATAATTAATGTCTCCAGCTATTGAAACTTGCAACATATTTTATATATAAATAGGTTGTATTTACATAAGTAAGCCCGAAAACATTTGTTAGTTACACGTTTGTTATTACATAGAGATATAAATTAATAAATTTGTATATGTACTGTTTTACTCATGTCACGAAGTATATGCATATACGAGTATTATTGCATCGTTATTTAAGATATGTTAAAGCACTTCACCATAGTAAAAGTAAATTTATAGACACATCACACATCACTTTGCTGATCACTTTCAATGAAAAAATGTAAATCACAATACGAAATAAGTTGATGCTACTTTTGTTGTTTTTTTTTTTAATTTAAGTGATTTTTCTCAAATTCAGTATGAACTAAGTTTGTCAAATCAAAATACGCGTGTTAATCGTTCGCGAGACAGCTGGGTACAGATGAGCTGTTGTCGATTTTGAGGTATATTTTACGGTCGGCTCGCTCGGAGTCGATGGCTTGTGACAAGTGGATCGGTTTTCTGTCATCCAAGATGCTTGAACGCGTGGGACTTTTTATTGTTTTTAATTATTACGCAACTTAATGACACTTACTTTATGAACTTGTCCGGCAATCTATATTCGGCCAGCATGGCAGAATATGGTTTGAATCCTCCTATTTTGAAAGAAGGCCCATATCCAACAGTTAAACGAACAAAAGGTTGGCAATGAGGATAATGAAGCTCCATTTGATTTGGACTAAAGTATAAAAGCAACAAACCTAACAATAACTTGTACTAATTAGACTAACCAGTAGCCCCGTTCTCACGGTCCTGCTCTCGGTTAGATACAGCCGCCTCAGGGTTTCATCTTGGGCTGTTCATTTCCTATTTGCTGCACTTTGAAAAACTACTATTTGGATTTTTAAGCACTTTTTGTTATAACAAATATATATTTTTAGACGTTCTTCGCCTACGGTACGACAGACAAGCGACCTAGACTTGAAAAATAATGTATCATTTCCAATTCTATTTTATCCGCCTACTGACGTCGACTTTTAATTAATATTTTTTGCGACTTATGCTAGTCAGTTTTTCTAGTATTCTAAGATCAAATACGGCTTAATACTGTGTGTACTTTTCATTGTACTTTACGGTGTACTTTTTATTTAAGACGCCTCTAATAGCATTTTGAGCACAAATTTAAGCATACCCAATACGTTTGGGTTTCTGTCGGGTGTCCTTTGGTGCGTGTGATGTTCCCTCTCTCCATATAGTAAGAACTTGCTCTGTAGAATGTTTAGCATATGTGAAGCATCGGGAATAGGTATTTATTACATGTAATGACATCAGGTGACACCGATATAATGTCACTACGTCTCATGTGCCCACAAACATTTTTAAATTAAAGATAGACTGGTAAATACTTCTCTCTAAACATCATTCCACACGTTATTAAACCTGGTTGTAGATAAAGAAATGTAGATGAAATGAATAGTATGAGCTTCAACAGACATCAATGGATGATTATAAATGTACCGGTTTAACTCACGTACGTTTAACATCAATGGATGATTCCTCTTGGAATGAAGCTGAACATGTTCAGGTTCAACATATTTCTATGTATGTACATTCCAGTGTTAGAATTAGTTTATAACCTCGATGGTAGCCTACAGGCTTGGCATCAGCCTCTCATTCCGATGGAAAACATCAC
>DWEC01002715.1:0-11366 GCA_018245735.1 Microceris miodesmiata
ATCAGCCTATCTTAGTTTACTGGTGGACATAGGCCTCCCCCAAAAGGGGGTTTATGCCTGTAATCTCCATGCTGGGCAAGCAGGTTGGAGATCGCAGGGCACGGCTTTTCGCACCGCCGACGTTGCTGTCCGTCGGCGACCAGGGCATTTGGCCATGCCTTTAATCTTAAACTACCAATGTGATAAAATCTCAAGCTTTTCTATAATAGTCATATACAAAATTTTCACCAACCATTGCTAGATTAGAAGCATACTCACCTAATCCATGGCAAGTATATGTTTTATCACCTTACTAAGGTGATAAACCTCACCTCCACAATGAGCATATGATTTTAGTAATAGTCTCGTTCAATTTTCCAGGTCTGTAAGAAAGGCGTCACTTTAACACCAGAACAAGCCAGTATATTAAAACTGTTGGGTATGCAGTTAGCTGAATTCAAAGTTGTAATAAAATGCCACTGGACAAAAGGTAAAGGATTTCACAAAGACATTGAGTTGCCAAGTGATGAGGAAGAGGAAGATAACACTGACAATGAAGCAATGGAAGATGATGGAGACATGGATGAGGATGATGAAACTTAAAAGTTTTACTTTTACCCATTAAAGTAATATTTTTATATAAAATAATTTTAATGAACACTTGTACATTTCTATGGTAATTTTATTTCTTACTCTATATACCTATAAGATCTCTTAATGTAAAAATATAATAATCTTCAGTTTATCTAATCGGCAAAGGCAGAATTTCTTGATGTACAATGGTATTTATGTATACAGGTTTAAAATTCCGAAATGGCCAATAATGAAACAAATTCAACTTTTAAGAGTATGTTAGGCTTGTTAAATTATAACTCATAGCTTTTCAAAGTGCTACATAGAATATCAAGCCAATATATTAAAATTTGTTGACAAAAACAATCTTTATTATTCTGGTTATGATGTATTAAAATAAAAAAACAAGACTTGCAATTTCAACAAAAATATATTTAAATTAAAAAGCCTACCTATAGCTTGAAGATGATATGGAAAATGACATTTTAAAATTAAACATCAGACCAATTTCCTTTTAATAAAATATACAAAAATATATATCTCTACAAATCATACACAGTAATGACAATCAAATTGGTACACAATAAATAAATACTAATAATCGACGAATACTTACCAAAAAATGTATTAAAACATTATAAAATAAACCTACCTATTGCAAACAGGTGATAATACATTCGTTCTTCACAGCATACCTAAGCATGTTTTTCATTTTCTTCATGTACATTGTTTTTATGTTCACGATAATAATCAAACTTGGTTAAAGGGAGGTAAACATCTTACGTGTTAGTTAACTAAAATCAAATGCAAAATCACGTGTATGCAGTCAGCGCATACATCCACGATAATGTGTGCTAACACAAGTCGTTAGTCAAGTTCTGACAGAGCGCAATTATTTTTGAGCGGTTTCAACGATCACACATTTATTGGACCAATCGGAGATCAGGTAGCCAACAAATGACACCATATTTTCCGTGAAAAACCGACACCGCGTATATTGGCTAAAGTTAGTCATTTTGCTCGTCTGTAGTTTGTTTTATTTACGCCCAGTTAGAACTTCATTGACGAAATTTGAACTTAAATGTACATACAAGTAAGTAATCACAGTATAAACGTAAAGCATTGCTTCATCATCAGACGACATCACAGTTCACACAATCAACATATTAAACCCTTAACGTTTACATTATTGCAACTATGGAATTAAATCTTCGGAGGACATGATAAATTAATAATTAATGAATATAATAATTGTCCCAATTAACATTAATTTTTTAACTTTAACTACACATTTGTACAATGATCAAGATAATTCACTGCGCTATACGCCGTCAATATTGTTGAAGTCTAAAGTCTATAGTAACTGTAACGAATGCTTATTTCAAGTAAAGTTTACTTATTCTTAAGCAACACATGTACCTGTGTGATATAGAGGTGAGTATGAGATCACTGTTATATCACAGTTTATATCATATGAATGTCATTATGTCACTGGTACAAACATCATTGGTCAGTTGTCATAGTGACTGTTAGCGTTAATGATAATATTTTGTTTGTATTTTTTTTTAATTATCGTTAACAACTGAAAAATTGTTCATAACAAAAGATCAATAGAAACATATGAATCGAAAAATTCGGTAACAAATTTTAGGTAGCTAAGAAAATTTATTACTTATACAAATTAACGGAAGTACAATACAATCATAAATTTCCAAGATTCTATCGTCACATTAAAAACATTACACGGGCAACACTATCGGGTAATAACAAATATAAGTTAAACTAAATGACTACATTAATACTACACTGCATAACGTAACGGCTTACTTAGCACCTAAACATTTTAAACAAGGTTTCTTGGTACGTCCAAATGATTTAAGTGTCAGGTTTACACAATAGTGGCTGCAGTTGCAAGTATTTCAATAAAAAAAATGTTAGGTAATTTAGTTTAAGAGGATAAGGAAATGTGAGATTATTTTCAGAATCCAACAGATTTATAATTAAAAGCACTGAATAACCCCCTGTTTCAGAATTGTATTAGATAAATTTCATAGACAGAATTTTTAAAATCTGTAAAGAGACCGTGGCCTGCGGCGCCTAGTAATGTTATGTACCTATACAAACTAACAGACACAAATACTATAAACTCAAATCATTACAGCAAATCTAAGACCGTTCAAAATAATTAAGAAAACGAAGTTACAAGAAAGAAATAAACATTAATGTCACTGTATAACGCTTTTTAAAGCGAAACTAATTCAGTTCCAGCACACATCTACCCATATAGTTTCAGTCGTTTACAGCACAATGATCAAGGCATGTATGAGCGGCTCATACATGCGTAAAGCTCGAACTGAATCAATTGTTTATTGAAATACTGGTGCAATATGCGTAACGGACGAAAACACACTTTCCGACACATGGAATTTATGTACTCTCTAATCAAACACAAGCACGAGCCCGAACCTAAGTAGTTGTATGACGGAGCGTGGCTCAAAAAAACACCTATGTCGCGAAACTAAACTAATCCGGAACTATTCATGTTGTTAGCTGACGTGTCGTCAGACTACAAGTCGTTCTCTCACAGACGTCGACCGAAAAATGTTGGCTCTTGAAGTTCACTCGCGCGGCCGGTGCGGCGCGGCTAGTGCGGCGCGGCCGGTGCGGCGCGGCCGGTGCGGCGCGGCCGGTGCGGCGCGGCTAGTGCGGCGAGGCGAGCGCGGCGGGCGGCAGGCTGAGCGGCGGCAGCGGCTCGCGCCAGTACACGCTCTGCGAGAACTCGTCGCTGGGCTCGCACTGCGCCGGCGGGAACACCTGGTCCACCAGCACTGACATGTGCGAGTACCTGCGGCACAAACCCTCACTATGACCCCTCCGCAATTGTCCATGACCAGCTACCAGCCTAACAATGGCAGCTGACAACGGGGACAGTTTATAATGACATATGTTTATTGTATTGTAAAACAAATTAGTCTATTGCTATTCAATTTGAACGAAGTAATGTTTAGGACTAGAATAGCCACACAATAATTCATATGACTAGATTTTTTGTCTTACCAAATCGATACATCGATGGCAGATAGAGATGGAAAAAAAGTTTCCCTTTCCCTAATTTGAAAACATGTTTAATATTTTTTTGTTCAACAACAACTAACTCAGTTATTATTATATGAAAGCACCAAAGCATATTTTAGAACAAACTGTTCTGCATAATTTTTAATAACATTTTTGCATTTAGAGATGACCGTATCGTGAAATGTTATTGAAAATTCGAGCCTTAAGTATATTCCCCGTCAATTAATTTCTATTTTCTAATATATTATATGATAGTTTCACACTCTTACATTCGCCTTTTGTTGTATTAATAAAAAGAAAAATGCTTAAATAAAAACAGAGAAGATGAAACATACAATTGATGATGTAAATGCAGAGTTTTTGGCCAGAACAGAAAACAATAATTTTAATTTGGCTCAATCCAACACATGTATATTAAATATGTATGTATATATTATATATGATACCGACACCAATGTTATAATTATGAAAATTGTATGTGCTGTGTTGGTAATGACTTGCGATAAAGACGCACACACACAGAATAATCATACTATACATATATTATCATCATACATTTTAGACCGAGTTGTTTCTTGTATACAAAGAAAAAATATAAAAACACTCTGTATCAATATAATTGTGTACATTAATAAAAAAAACCAATATAATTATAAGACAGAACTATCAAAATGATAGTGACAACAAACCAAACAAGGGTCAAGAAAAACTTGGTCTTAAAAGCGAACGGAAAGAATGTAATTAAAAACGAGACAGATGACAAGTCGACGATTACTGAACGTTATTCATCACGATAGTAATAATAATAACAATCCAGATGTGTGACGAGTTATCGAATAGCTGTATGTATTTTATGTATTTTGCAAATGGCTGAAAGGACGCGCTTTGAAACGTGACAAGCCCTGAAATTCATGCCATACGGCTTACCATAGACGTCGTGTGGTCGCTTATTCCCATCTAATATATCGATATTAACACACTAAAACATCTACATTTGCCGTTAACTATTAAAAACGTCATCATCACTATTCAGTGGCGGGAACAAATCATCGACCATGTCACTTTGCACGTGGTAACTGAAATAAAAATATAATAATATATACACTCTATAGTACTCAAAGCGACTTGGCGTTAGTTTTTTCTTTCAGCGGGTATGGGAAGTGAGGCACCACAAGTAGGGCGTAGAAAAATTCTATATGAAATGCGATGTATGTCTCATGATGAACATTCAATGCGTACACTTACGTCGATTGGAATGTTTGCGTCAGTTCGTGCTTCAGTTCGCCCTTGTAGTTGATGGTGAATATTCTCACGATGGGAATGCCGACGGTCTGGTACGCACACACGTCCTGCACGATCGACAATTTTATCTATTATGCATACTAACGAACTCATTTAAAACATAACTTAATAACATTCTTTATAAATAAACAAATTATTTTAATTAATATTAATTGATGCTGTTATGGTACTTTAAATAAAATAAATGTTATTGTTATTTTTTACCTCGTACCTCAACCTCTACGGAATTTAGTATAATGACAAGGGCGACTCACATTGACCCTGTTGCCGTAGCCCGCGTAGAAGGGGTTGGAGCCCTGCGGAAACAACGCCTTGATGTCGGCGAGGCACTGGATCTTGAAATCCTCGGGCTTCTTCTCGATGACCTCGCGGTGGAAGGCGCGCAGCAGCGACGTGGGGTTGAGCAGCAGCGGCCCGTCCGGCAGGCACAGCTCGCCCTGCCGGATCGAGCGCAGGTACTCACGAGTCACCTGCCGACCGGACCATTCCAAGGTCAATACATGTCTCACTGTCACTACCAGCCGTGAACCCCTCTCGCTCGAGTAAGGTATCGGCTATATTACGAGCCTTCGATAGAATTGTCATCAATGAATTTCCTCTTACTAGAAAAATAGTGGCGATCTCTATTTCTATTACTTTCTTTCATCACTCTTTGATTCGTAAAGCATACATACCAGTAGCTAACATCCATCGTGACGTATCTATCCATGAAGATTGTTATTGTAACTAAAACAACAATGGTATTTACGTAAAAAAACATATATACATACCCACAGGTCAGGTTCCTTACGGGATAGGCAGTGAGCACGGATTATCATATATGTTTATCCTTGCAAACCTACCGTACTTTTTATATCACCTATCTCTAGATCTCATTAATTAGTTGTACGTAATATTCTAAAAAAATTAAAATAACTATCTTAAACGCAATTTGATCTTTGACTTCGACGATAGAGTGACGTCAGTCGGTCGATAGTTTCAACAACAGATTAAATGTAAAACAGATTAGCGCGCGAACTTCGATAAAACACAGTTGGTATCATTAATTATGAGTGATGTATATAAAATATTGAATGTGCTTATATTTATATCAGCCAACGTATGTTCGTATATCGCTCGATAAATGGTGGTCTTATGATGAGGCGATGAGTGCAGAAGTCAAACTGTAACTTCCGGACGAGATAATGTATATATCGTACTTGATTTATCAGTGAAGCAGTGCTAAAATATGTTACACGCTATACATATTTTAATATCATTATGAATGGATGGCCGTGCCGAGGGAGACCAAGACTCATCTATTTGGGAAAAATAAGTCAGAAGATCCTAGCTGATGGTGGAGCAAGGATCCTCCATAACTCATGTGGGTGTATTAAGAGAGTGAACAACATAGAAGTATATCAAATCGCTACGGGTAGATATTTGGCACTCATTGCTCTCTACCTACACCACGGTACTGGCGTGATAATAATAATGTTATATCAGATATTACAGTTTTACTCACTCGGGCCTGGCCGATAGCGCGAGCAGACAGGTACAGCAACTGATATCCATTGTTCTTGATCTTGGTGAACAGCTGCGCCACACCAGACTGAGCCCAGTCCTTGCCCACCAGTGGGAAAATATGGCCCAAAACATCTGATCTAAAAGAGATATAAAAATATGATTAGTCATGAATCTCAATATTATATCCTATTGATTGAACAGTAGTCGAAATTAGAATGAAAATAAATTTTAAGTTTATTAATAATAGATGATTTATTGAGATACAGGTGTCTTCTATAATTCTCTACTCTGTGCTACAGTTTGACTATAGAGTAATATGAGTCAATACATTTTATTTTTTAAATTTAATGTATTGTATTTGTAACATATATTATTTGAATTTTTATCTATGAGCACTACTTATTTATATGTAGATATATAAAGTTAAAATATGCCAACGTTTAACCAAGTATACCAAGAATTCTCTTCACTTATCAATGTACATACATAATATATAAATGATTAATAATAACAACAATGGCCAGACAGCCAAGAGCATTATGCCAAGTAGATGTACATCTATATACACAAATATCACATAGTATTTGTCACATATATCATGACTGTTCTTTGTTATAAGTACATACATTTCATACGCGTCAGGCGTACACAGGTCGCGCCGCCATCGCCACGTGTACACCTCTCTAACGTATACACTTTCAGCTCACGCGCCCCGGCCTCGTTCCTGGCCTCACCTCACATAGAAACTTATGAAGGGACCAGTAGCGGTGAGGGTTACGATGGGGAGAAAGTGTCATGAGGTTTTAAGATGGTTGAAGAGGATTAAGAGGAGGGGGCGGGGCATAAATTGTATTAGACTGAGTTTGAGGGAAGTTGGCGGAAGTGGACAGGTACTTACTTGGTGATAGTCCCGTCGATGTCGGAGATTACGATCTTGTCGTCGTACCGCCAACGGAACACGTTGCACTTGCAGCGCGTGGTGCCCTGGTACGCGGTGGTCACGCTGAACACCATCTCGTTCATGCCCTCGCGGAGGTTCAGGTTTTTCTAAAAGGATTTTGCACGAGTTTAAGTCGTAGATTGCATGACAGATTTCTAAGGTTTTATGGAGGCAATGATCATCCCACGCAGTTGATAACATATCACTACTTCACTGTACGTTATATATGTCCATTGTACGTATGTAATAATAATAATAATTGAAACAATTAAATAGTGAACCGATTAATAAACAATTAGATTCCCTGTATACGAAACATTCCACTATTTTAACTATTCAACTATTCTTATGTCATAGGATTTCAATACGCGATGTAATATAATTAAAATCAATGAATGCAAAAAGACTCCTCAAAATTAATTGGGCGTCGCCGTATCAATGAAATTTATTGCACATTCAAGGTTGAAATTTAAATAAGTAAGAAACATGGTGACTCAATGTGTTAATTCACGGTCAATTCTCTCTGCTCTACGATACTCAGGCTACTGACGGTTAGACGACCGTACGCCATCATGCATGTTTGCCTAAATTAAGAATTTTTATCAAAGAAACTTGTGAGCTGGTTTTTTAAGACCTCTCAGATTCGATCGATTCCTTATCGTTATTATTTTTAAAACCGATGAATCGAAATTTGAATTTAAAAACCGTTTAAAATTGACTCCTAGTTATTTATACAGGAAACTGTGCCTGTTTATTATTAGTAAGTTATATTGTATTAATAAACAGTTTCAAAATGCTGAGTTAAACAAATCTCACCCCTGTTTGATTCATAAAATAAATCATAAATAAATCCACTATTGCTAGTATGTCTCTCTAAGATGTAATATCACGGGAACCTAGAGGTTAAGCAGCAATAATTTATCTAAGAAGATTATTACTACTCACTATCTGCTCGGAAGAGAGTCGCAAGGTTTTTCGAAAGGTAGACTGTCTTCTAGTCCTTTTATGAGCCGAGTCGTCTTGCTCCGAATCCGACGAGCTCTGCTCGTGACGCTCGTCTGCTGTAAGAGAGCATAGCAGTTATATGTCAAACTATATTTTTATCCATGTTTTTTAAATGTAAAGGCAGCACATTAGGTCTGTAATGATAGATATATTTGGCACTCGGTGCTCTCTACCTACTCCGTAAAGAATTTCGCGTGATGATATAATACAAGTCAAAGTTTCTAATTATTAAATCCTCGACACATGATTGAATCTTCGACACATGTCTCCTCTCAGTACGGGAAAGGTTAAGGTCACTCTGGCTAAATACAGGTTAGAAGAATTCACACGCCTTAGAGAATATTATGGAAATATGTAATGTGTGCATATTTCCTCACGATGTTTTCTTTCATAGTTATAGGAAGTGATATTTAATCTTATGTATTCTTTATATAACCAGCCCATACATAACGTCTGCCGGAGGCCATGTACATAACTGTTACGCGACAGCAAAGCTTATGACATCCGTGTATCGCAATGAAGCCTTTCAACGGCATGGAAAACAATTGAATGACATAGACACAATATAAACATATTTTTTATCTGTTCTCTTTATTAAAAATTATCTGTGTGGAAAGTTATAGCTCTGATTGTGAATTACTCTATGATAATTTAACACTCTATCTGTAATCTGCTCTGTGTATGTCTTCACGATTGGTAGGTAATGTTGCAAATTAGTTTAATTAAATAACTGATATATTCGTATCACTCATATGCGTTTAGACACGAATATATGACTGGTTTCAAAAATGAAGTTAAAATAATCGTCTTTATTGTAGAGCTACAAAGAATTATCCAATTTTTCATTAAGTCTTATTAAATTACAAAATAATAATTATATGTAATCATTATTATATCTTTGTGAGTGTATTTACCATTCGCTAATTAATTAAGTTTTCATGTTTTATGATTCCACATACATATAGTGAGTCTGAACAAACAGCATTATAATAACGAGATGGATTTAATTACTCGTAATGCAAACCAAAAAAACTTGTAAAACAATAACAAGTTTGAAATTGAAATACCTTTAGGCAGAACCTCATGGTCTTCATTCTCCGCTGCGGTGACGTCATCGCCAACCAATGGCTCATGAGCCAACTCATCATCAATAGGCATCACTTCTTTGGTTGTCTCCAGCACATCATCAGTCACGCCGTCTATTTGGTCCATGTCATCAGTCAATTCCGGATTCTTCATCTCTACAATATGCGGCAAGCTAGGGTCTTTCTGGATACCATCCTTAGGTGGGGATGGTTCATTTCTGTAGGGAAAATGAGGAAATATGTTAGCATTAATATTATTAAGCTTGATAGATAGTAACGATATAAAAATACAAAATATCAATATTAAGAGAGACTACTCTATCGCTAAGTATCGTAATATATTTTTTGGATCGCAATATTTAAAGGTTTTTTAAACATAATTAAGTAGTTTTTATAGCATTATGTTTAAATATATTTATATTTACTGTCATATCTGCAACATGGGGTAGGCAGAATGACGTCTATGTACTGAGCAACTATTTATTCGTAAGTATAGTTTATGTATATCATTTCTTCACAGTAGTTAATTTAATATACATGCAATTACTTTTACAACTGCTATTTTATACAAAACATTTCATAGTCAATGTAATTTATTTAATTTATTACAGACGTTTTAATTGATTTGTTTACTGTTGAACATATATGATGAATGAATAATTTATATAGATAAATGATTTTAAAACTATATCTACCTCTCAAATGGAACACGGGACATTTAGTATGGCAACACTCTGCTGTACTTTACGTATGATAATATTTGGTAATACAATTATATCACATGTAGTTCATTTTCGTACAAATCCACTTACACTATCTGAATATAAAGTATGTTTAAATTCGATAATCTATTTTCATATAAAAGAGAATTATGCCACGATCATGCATTTTCAATGGAGGGTGGGAGACCTCTATCAATCCTCAATTCGCCCTTCTATCCCTTCTCCAAAAGGCCGTATTGTTACAACCCAATATTTAATCTGTCTTAACTTTAATATCGGTGTCGGACACTCAACGTGCGACTCAAAACAATTTCGAGATAACGGAAAACCAGCGCCATTTCGGACGGAGTAACAAACGTCGCAATTTTGGCGGGAGACGGCGGCTCGCTATTATTATTATCACGATCGCGAAGAAACATATACGTACACAAGCCGAGACGCATTGGCTCAGGGCCGAGCTACCTTACATCCGGTATAATGACTATTGGGAGTTATTCGTATTTGTGAAACATCAAATAGATATGTGGTAGAGTTATGTTGCTCTGTCGCGAGTGTGTACCGCTCATTATGACATATATAGGATTACGAATGATATTAAATATTACTCTTTTAGTGAAGCTGGACTTCGTGGCTGGTACATGATATGTAGTACTTGGTATGTACCTACATATGGTCAAGAGAGAGGAAAGAATGTTAATGTCAGTATTCGGTTCACTTTGTCTACCCCGTATGATAGTGGTGGTGTGGTGATAATGATAATAATGATGTACGTACTGCTTGGGATCAGTGTTAGATCGACGCCAGCTCCACCATGAGTAAGAGCGCGGCTTAGCGGCGTCCGCGCTAGCCGCCGCCGCCTCGCCGCCCTCCTTGTCGCCCTTCTCCAGCGCCTCCAGGACCCGCTGATAACAATAACAGTCATTGCAGTTTTGACCTACAAGTCAGATATTGGCTGATGGACGAATCAAGTCTCCAAAACTGGTATGTGAATGTAGAGTGAAGAAAATTAATGTAGATACAGTAGAATTTAGGAAGAAAAAAATTAAAATATAACTCATTAAATACAGGTCGTTATACATGTATATAGAAGAACATGAAAAGTGTAAAGCGCAAGCACTCACGCTGGGCAGCGGGCGGCGGAAGGCCAGCAGCGACAGCAGCAGCGGCGCGGCGGCGCGG
>DWEC01002716.1:0-11366 GCA_018245735.1 Microceris miodesmiata
CGTCCATATTTTTTTTCGTACTAACGATCGTACCGGTCCACTAGCAATCGAAATTCGATTGTCAATCACAAAAAAATCAGTTTAAGCATTGTCTAGGTTCTAATGTCAAAGACTACGCGTATGTAAATTTTTCCTCTGTACTACTTATTGACAACCATCCGTCTGATGTCTGACATTTACAATGGGAACGTAAAAAATAAATGATTTATTTAATTATTCAATTTAAGGTATTTCTAATACATATTATACTAACATATTAGCGTTCTGCACTCCTTTATATAATTTTTTTTTTCCATCCTCAGTTTGACATTTTGTGAGACTACAGACAAATAATATTAATCGGTTATCAGAGTTTAACCACATAGGTACATGAGAGGATAAGTCTCACAAATTTAAATCATTAATTTATGTTGGAAAAATCACAATTTATGGAAGTTTGCATGTTTAATAAGACAACCATCCCTCTTACCTATACTGTAGTGTTTTATTTGTATATATCAAAGTTTCTTTGATGCACATTGGCTAATATGGGTTAGTTTTTTTATCATATGTCAGGCTAGCGATTGGCCGCGATCCTCCCACCTGATGGTAAGCGCGGCTGTGTCCTAAGATGGAGCACGCATGCCTAGGAAGAGCATATTCACTCTTATTTTGACCTAACCTAAGCTACAGGACCTTTCACCTAAGGTACAGGTGTACGGAAATACGTCGGCAGGCTGTTCCATTTCTTGGCCGTGTGGATAAAAAAGGTGGAATCACGTCAATCATCAATAATATATTGATTTAGTTTTCAAATTCTAATGCAGTGATTTCGATGTTGTTGAATCATGGTCATTTTATTGCGGATTGTGATCTAATACAATCTTGAAATCTTGATACCTTCATATTTTTTTGTTTTTTGTATTAATTGAAAGCTACAAGACGATCCACATTCTTTATTTTAACGGATTTTATTCACTATTTAGGGCGCAGACTTATCAGTTTGGCTTGAAATTTTTTTTTAACGATATTCTTTCCTTAACACAAAATGGTTGGATAGTATTTGGATTCGATAGTATTAGTTTTTTATTATTTGCTTGAGAAAACATGGACTGACCCAAAGTGAAAATAACTCGTATGATGACTCTGTTCTTAAATATTTTTCAATCAGGTTTTATCCGCTCTCAACTCACCCTCCGCCGATTGAGCTATTCATAGCCACAGTGGTCACGGATTTGGTCGACGTGATTGCAATTGGGCAGGAGGCCCACGCAACAGTTAGGCGGCCCACCATCGGTTTCAGTGATTAATGGACAACAAAAGCGGTACGGATTGAACGTTTTCCGAAACGAATGTTTTATCAAACGTTACGTATCAAACGGGGATCTATCTATCGTGGTGCTTTTTAATTAAAAGTTTGTGACAGGTTATCAGTGATGTGTGCGCACATACGTAAACATTAACATTTTTTGTGTTATTATTGCCACATCAATCGTTTTTATCGTAACAGTTGGAAATGTGAGACGTGTTTTCAACACAGTCCACACATCGCGGTTTTTGTTTGTGGGTTCAAAAATTATTTCAGTATTGAAATTACTAAAAATTTCTATTTCTAAAAATTTCTAAAGTCTCGTATGACACTTTGAATTCCATCATGTGCAGTGTTCACGGGTCCACTTCTAAATGGCTTTTTGCAGCGTGTGTGTATATATGCACAATGTGTTGGTATTTTCAATTATATTTTTTCCATCGCCGCCGCCGGTGCTTGTGTCCGGTGCCTAATGATGCAGGCGGATGGTCACAAGAAATAATGTCGTGTTATGAATTGACATTCCGTGAAGTATTCAAATTCCGTTCTTTGTGTGGGAATCCTTGGTCGTTTTTGTACGCAAACTATAAAACGTAAACGCGACATCACGCCTATATTCCCCGAAGGGGTAGACAGAGGAGTGTCTTACACTCCTACGATTCACCAATTACGTTTACGTCTCATGGAATCGGTGGTGAGCCTATTTCCATACACCGGGCATATATCCAGACTCCGAGTCACTACTAGAAATTCTAAATTAGTAAAATCTAATAGTATCCGACCCGGGATTTGAACTCGGGACCTCCCAATCGGCAGTCGCACTTGCAACCACTCGACCAACGAGCCAGTCAGTTTTTGTATGCAAGTTTGAAATTACTGTATCCCAAAATCTGAACATAATGAACGTAATTTTCGAGATTGCGGCAATATTTAAGAATTATGAGAGAAACATTTTAACGGCAGCGAACACATACAAGTATAATATAACAAAAAAAATTATTTTCTAAAAGATATCGGAAGCCGTAATTTGTATTAGTAATTGTTATTTAATATAAATATTTGCTTAAATATTTATAATATTTAATTCGTAATTATTTGCCGTAATAACGGTATCCAAGTTTTTAATACTGAGATACTTCATACTTTAAAATTATTTTCAAATCAAACACCAACCGCAATCACTATACGCTTAACATGTAGTCTTATTCTATTTTAGTATAGTTTGATGACTTCGTTTAGTATACGTGACCTGCACTAACTACTGCACTAATACAGAAGTATACTGGTACGAGGTCGAACAGTCATTCTAATAGCAAACTTATAGCAATCTCTATATGGTAACATAACCTTCCCTCATAGTACAAGTAACTCGTACAATTGTTATTTATTTATGCCAGGTCCCTTACGGAGCGGTCAGAGGGCACCGAGTAACAAATATCGCTATCAAATTTAGCTCGTTTTTATTCGCGCTGGCGACTGCCGTATTCACAATAAGAAAGTAACTGACCTATTTGATCAACATTGAATAAGAGTCTCGGAGTCAATAGCAACAACCGTTAACATGCGCATTGTATATCTTTGTAACATACATAACTATATACATACATCCATAGGTATCTTTACACCTATTTACTATAGGGGTACACAAAGATTAAACTTTTATACCAGACATAGGTCCATAGAACACTTGCTACGGTCCTGGCAGACTTCGGTCGCCTCTTCTACATTCATTAAAGTCCTCACCGAAACTCGTCTATTGAAGGAAGACCCGACCTTCTTTTAGTCTCCGTCTCCGATCAGATACAAGTACCCTTAAACAATAACACGTATAGTTAATTATGTTTTATTCTACTTAAAACTAAGCAGCGAACAAGAAGCCATTGCGAAACGTTCGCAAACAAGCGGCGCCATTATCTCGCACCAGCCGCTTCACACTACGTACAGATTGACTATGTATACGAAAAAACTCATTGTCGATTGTTCTACGGCTCCCAGGTACCGATGCGTGTGTACTGTGTAAGGGTAGGCAGGGCTGTCACATGTTTGTTCGCGAGGAGTTAGTCTATTAGAATTGGATATTTATTCTTTAATTAAAGCATTGTAATCAAGATGAAAATATTGACAAGTTTTGTAAATTATTGTATAAAATAAGTAATATCGAATATACTCCTGATGTTACCGCAATAATACCTATAGTATTTTGTTTTGATAGCTGACAAAACTGTATGTACCATATATGTAGAATTTCACCGATTCTCACGGAGTTACTACTGCCAACTGATTAGTTCTGTCTCTACGAAACTTTAATTGTTTCGATTATAATCTGCCGGTATTTCTAAGACGGTCACCTTCGTTTTGTTTTAATCACAAAATATCCTCTGAGTGGCTTTTTTGAAAATATATAAATCAGTCAGTCAATAAATATACAATGTTATGTACCTACTTGTCTAATACCCCTTAGATTGCCGTGTCGTAATATAGCACGTGTATGGTGCGCTCGTGAACCGTGCAGTGCTTGTCCGCTGCCGGACAAGTGTTTGTCCGTTAGACAGTAGAGGTCAATAAATACAGGGAGAATCAATTGCCTGTGTGTGCGTGTGTGTGTACATCTGTTGATACATACAAACAGCTTTAGCTGCTTTATTGGGCCTTGTTTTATACTTTTAGTTCATTACTTTATTATACTTTTAGTTCTAATTATATTGTATTTTTGATTGTATATTTTACCCCTATTACATGGTTGACTTTAAAACGTAACAGATGAATCGTGAGAACATTTTAAACTCCGCTGTCTACCCCTTCTGGTAAATACGGGCGTGATTTGTTTTATTCCTTTCTCTGCATTTAGTTGTACAATACGTCTATTAAATGTTCTAAGTTTGAATAAATACGACTTGTCACACTGATACAAAGTAAGGCTCTAATTTATTTGGGTACTAAATATATAATTTGCAACATAATTTATCGTGCCTCATTAAAATACTTGATTTCATACCCGTTTCGACACCGCCAATATGCACTAAATAAATAACATTTATTTTATCAAGTTTTTGTAGAATTTATTTATATTGCTGATTTTATATGATATTATCTATTAAAATATAAACTTTTATTTATTAGTTTACAATTTTGGAAATAAATAATGTCTATTTCTATTTATTTTATCCATATTTGAATAATATAATAATAATATTAATTAAATATGACGTTATTTACTTTAGTGTAAAAACAAACTTTTGTTATAATGAAAAACTTTAATTGTTAGCTTTGATTTTATGAAGTTTTAATAGAAATTTTAAACTTTTGATAGCTTATCATAATTTTTGAATTGTGTAAATGTTCTCTTCTATCCTTCCTTCTGCGAGTACATATATAAAAATCTCGTGTCACGGTTTTAGTGTTTATACTGTTTCGAAAAGGCTCGACTGATTTTGATAAAATTTTATATGTATATTCAGTAAGTTTGAGAATAGGTTTAAAGCTAATTTTTATACCATTCTAAGTGTTAAGGGTGATTCATCCCAAAAAAAAATAATTTTTTGGACAATTTTTTTTGGTTATTTTTTATGGTGTGGCATTAAAAAATATCTTCAGTCTATAATTTTCACTCTCTTCCCACCATCCCCTATTTTTTAATAGCCATATTAGAAGATTTAGTACATTTAGTACTTCATATAATGTAATAGATTTAGTACAATGGTATAATAAATGTAATACTTCAGTATAACTTAATCTATACATATTATAAAATGAGATCGCTGCCGCTGTCTGTACACTTAGATCTTTCAAATAGCGCGACGGATTTTAAACTAGTTTTTGTCAACGGATAGAGTGGTTCAACAGAAAGGTTGATACGTACGTAGGTTAATACGTTCCTGACGTAACGACCCTCCCCAACGAAGGCTCGTAGGGCGATGTTCTGCTGCGCTTGCAAGCGCCTGCGATTCGTCGGATCGGATGTAGATGTAGTCCAAAGCGGGGATCAGGCCTCTTGATCAGCAATCTTGCAACCACTAGTCTAATGAGACAGCCATGCAGTAATAAATGAGTATAAAGACGATCATAATTCAAACATTAGCAAGATTTTCAGTTTTCTTGAGGTTCGTTGAATGCATTTACGTAACATTTGCTTGATTAGTAATCTATGAATCACTAGATATTTCTTATGAGCGCTAATTATATTTTGAAAGGCATTGCGAAAATATTTGTAACCAGCGGGCGATAACTTGAGATTTACGTATCTTATATGTATGGAGTACATTCGATGATTTAATGTCTTCTTTTTTAATTTAAATAGTGTTATACTGCTGCTAACCCTCTCTCTTAATCAATAAAAACCTCTGATAGTATCTTTTTTCGTACTGTACAGACAGGTTGCTGTGACGTTACCGCGCGGGTCTCAAGTTTACTACGCACACGGGTTGCACCTTTCGGAGTATCATATAAAAATATCCGATTACTAGTTTTATAAATATAACGACATTGGAAATATGTATTTATATAACGGCCTTAATGTGTAATTAAGGTTTTTTCGGTCATATTTTTAGTCTGAATGTTGACGACATGTTTAAATAAAGATATAAATTGTTTATTGCGACTTTATCCCTATAAGGTACATTCAACATTCAAATAATCGCACCGTATGGATATTACTGTTATTAAATAATTAATTGTTATTTATGTGCACTCTATCTACCCCGTAAGGTGGTGACCCGGCGTGGTGGTTTAACAGTGATATTAATAATAAAATTGGCAAGATATCAACATTGTTGTAATCTCTAGTGTGTACCGAGGTTATATAAAATATACACTACCCTAAGAGGGGGAGACACGTAATCGCCAGATATGATATGATAGGTTACGGCCAATATAAAACACGGTACGAGAGTTACATACGCAATAAAAATGTAAATGTTCCAGTATGTTTATCACGGGTTGACGTCACGTACAAATGTATGTCCAAACCCGCTAATACATTTTGCACGGAACGAGACTATGAAACTGTTACAGATGGCGAGATAGCCGCGCGCGCCGAGAAATCTCTATAGATTTCGTGTTTTGATAATCAAAAAATGTATGCTCTATTGTTCTGTTCTTTTGAACTGTTATGTATTTATGGCGATTCTACAATAAAATTGCTCTCTTCTATCACCAGTGGATACTGTGATTATAATGATTGGAGTAGCCTAGTTAGAAATTCGCTTCGTACTTTGTGAATTTTCAAAGAATTGTATTGAAAGTTCTCGCAACCCGCTTGACCCTATTCCGCCATATATGCCCATAATGAGTAACACAAGCCAACGCGAGTGTAGACAATGTTAGTGGGGGCGAGTTCGTCGTGAAGCGGTCATAGCTCACTCAAAATAACGGTGACTAGTTAGTACAGTTAGTTTTATGGAATAATTTTTTGTTTTTTTTTTGCTCCTTGCACATTTACATATTTTGTGTCTTATGTGCAATATTGTGTGATTTACTTGTCGTTTGTTCTGGGGTTAATTAGTCTTACTGTTGAAGTCGGAGATCCAGGTTCGATTCCCACCCAGGATTAAATATATATTTGTGCTACCTAAGAAACTTTAGAAATGTATATTTGTACTGTGTCAGCTGTGTGGTTACTATAACATCAGACTCCGTCTATTTTGCTAACAGATTGCCGTGTTTAAAGTGAACAAAGATTTGAAAATTAAAATACTACCTAATTGAAATGTCTCCGCTGCGAGACGTTGCAATCGGTGGGAGCTCATGATAAACGACCTCATACAGGTCCGAAACTTCGAAACTCGCGTGCATCTTTCGGGCCTTCTCCAAAAATACACGCGAGTTAAACTTATACATATAATTTATAATCATCGATATAAGATATCAACGGTGTCATTTAATTGCGTATTATGTAAATTCTAATGAAACAGTCTGTTGGAGTGTAATTCGGCCAGGTGTTCCGCGGGGCGTGACGTTGGATCGAGCCTCTCACATGTTTCCGTGGCCTCTCACATCGCGTCATTATGGCGAATTACTAGCGTACTACATGTCTTTATATATGTTTCATTAGAATTAATATACTGCCCAGTGCACGGCAGTAGGCTCGTCACATATTCCATGGTGGGGAATAAAAGTAATGGGGAAAACGTGAGAGAGTACTTCACTTCTCTGCCTACCTCTTCGGGGATTACAAGCGCGATGTGACATTTAATTTCTGTAGCATTACCATGATTATGATTATTATCGTATAACTATCCTAGGTCATTAATGAGGTAGGCAGAAAACATTGAGTGCCAATATCTTTATCCTTGCAGACATTACGTGTCTTCTGCATTCATCACTTTCACCATATACGTATGCTGGTTTCGAAGTATACTTAAAAATGAATACCGTTGGATCGAGAACTTTAACGTAGAATATAAAACCATTAAAGAATCAAAAGCTAAATATAGGGTGGTGAGCGCTGAAACCGTAAAAAGTTAGTTCGACGATCGTTCGGGTGGAAGTACTCGTAGATGTTAGAATAGTCGTAAATTGAATCCTTACCCGGCAGAGTTACGAATAACTGGAGATTGCGCAAACCTGCCCACGTTTGTATCGACTAATATACCGCGTTGTTGAGAACGGGTTCGTGGATCACTGTTATCTGCATACGAGTACATTTCATTTTACTATAGAGCTCTGAAGTACAATGCGATCATGTACGTTGTTGTCGGACATAAATGATGAATGAATAATTATAAGATTAACGCTGTATGACGTTCATTAAGTGCCCATAAATTTTATAGTTGTATGAATATTATTTGTTTTCGGAATATTGACATTGTGTAGTTCACCCTGAGTCTCCTTTTTCAAATCTTATAAATCGCAAAATATTCATGTAATATTGTTTATTAATCTTTGAGCATTGTATCTAGCTGCTAGGATGTTTATCATGTCAGCATAGTTCCAATACCTTATCAATCCTGACCATAGTTACCGATCCGCTGGCGAGCGTTACATGTAGGCGGATGTAGACCTGACCGGATTGTTACCACATACGGGCGTTTCCGTGGCCTCTCACATCGGTCACTTGCTCCTAGCAAGTCGGCGAAAATTATTATTCTTCAAGACCCTTTTTCTGTTCCTTTGTTAGTATGTACACTGCTGGTTATAAACTACATAGTCATCAATGGATCTTACTGTTGTCGGGTGGTGTTGCCGAGTATTTCGGTTATGTGTTATTTGCCTTAGTGTTTTTTCATCTAATAAATAGTTTTCTGGTTATTCATTCTAAATTTACTTCAATTTAATGATTGTTTATTTCCTTCATGTTTATGCTATTCATCTTATTACGATTTGATTTCACTAGTCCTAGTTTGATTTCATTGACTAGTCCGATGATTGGTTCTTCTTTTGAGGTGTTTGTGTTAATTTTCAACAAGTGGAAGTAGATTTAGATGCAAAAAATAATTATTTAACACAATTACAATATTTTATAACTTTACACGTAGTGTCACAGAGAGAAGAAAAAAAATTTAGTAGCCACAGACAACTGACAATTAAAAGTCGTATTAAATATGAATCGATAGTAGAAGGCGCGAAATTCAATAGTTTGTAAATAGTTCAATTCAATAGTTTCTAAAATAACAAATCTAATTAAGAACGTACAGAATGACATTTGACATTTAATATACCTTTCTCAGGGTGGATGCGTAGGTACGATTTTTGTACTCGAGTAAAACGAAAGGCTTCCGACGTTTGCCGGATAAAAAAGGATCGCGTGGGCGTTCCACCCGTGGGATGGTAGATATTAGGAATTGTCTTAAAATAACTTTATTTATCAATATTACTTAAAGAACTAGGTATTTAATAAACATGTTTTTCTCGACTGCTAAAAATAAAATAAGGGTCTCGAATTATTATGAAATTTATTTCTGTCTCTGTATTAGTAGCTTCTTCTACTTGAAAAAAAAACGTAACATCACGTCTGTAATCACCGAAGAGGTAGGCAGAGGAATGCAGAACACTCCCACGTTTCACCAGTTAATCCAGTTCTTCTACTTGAAAATTGTTCTAATACCTGAAATTATGGAATTAGATCCTCCCTAGTGACTTTAAGTGTAACGTCACGTACATATATAACGTTCATTGCATTTCGCTTTTACCTCTAGAATTATTCTTAATGGCATTTCGTTTTCGCAATGTCCGAAGTGTTTCTAAGTTTATTTATCTGCAATATTTTGACATGGAAACATTACGGGTCCAACCCCCATATACAATGCAAATAAAATAGAGGTATTATCATCTTCTAGGGCGTATTCGCCCTTCGTTCTTGTGTGTTTCGTACCTATTTCGATTCTCTTATGTTTTTGTTAATTTGCCTCCTTGAATGTTATATAAGTAAAAACACTATGTCTCGTTTATTACGCGAATTTCTGGAAGTCTTACGCGACTACGCTCCCTTTTGTTTTGTTCGCTTCGGTTTTGGTTACGAAAACAATATTTATGGTTTCCCATTCAATCGCGCGGTTCGCCCGCCTTTGAAATTCGTCCAAGAGTTTACCAATTAACATGACAATGAGTTCGCTTTCAGTGGCTTCGTCTTTCATACTGTTCGTAACAGTCGGTCGTGTAGGCGTCGCGTTTGTAGGTACTTTTAGGTTGAGTTTGTGTTCTGTGACCATTATGGAGTTTAAATTGATTTATAGTTGAGTTTTATAAAGTTTAAGTTTACTATGAAAAACAGTCGTAACAACACCCTTATGTGGAATTGCGCATGATTTTATGAAGTTAAGTCCCGGAGCGGTTAGGTTTCGGATAGGCGACTGTTGCGTTGTCATTGCGTTGCTGATTTGAAGGAGAGCTTTTTTCACGTTTTTCTTGAGCCAGCACTTTCTAGCTAATGTGCATACATTTACTCTTCGGCAATGAAGAAAAAGCAATTAGCTGTGAAATGAGAAACTGAAATGATAAGGATGAGTGCTCAAACTCGAACAAATCTAACGCTGCATGAGACGACTTGATAAGCGACTCTCTTTACTCTACACTGCAGGGGCAGGGAGTAATTCTCCTTGATCCAATATCACACAAGTAATAATTACTTTAATAGAGCAGCACGTACACATCACTTTGATACATGCTAGCAGGAGAGTTCCGACAGGCACCTCAGCGCGTTTGATCTCCACTAATGAATGGCGCTGATTAATTAACAAGGTTCCTGTTCAAGACATGAAAGCTGAAAGTCGAGGCGGCTCCCGGCAGAGTTCTAAGATTAAATTTAGAACGAACTATTCCGATTTTTATTATAATTATGCGTTAGTAAAATCCACAAAAGTATTGAGTTTATGGAAGTGTTAATGCGGTCGTTAACCAAACGTGACAAAAACATTACCATCACGTGATTGGTAATAAAGCTATCGACAGTCGGCGAACACACGCTTAATAGTCTGTTACGCACAATTGGTTAAGGAAATGGAAAGAAATGTAAAAATAGATTTGGCAGACGGTGAAAAAACCGCTATTACAAGTGCTGCGAATGTAAACTGTTCGCTTTTAATATTCAAATATCAACGAAATAAATGCACCGACGACGACTGCGCCGGACACTGTGAAATTGCCGCTTATATGGAATACTGCGCGTTTATTACTGCATGACGAGGAAAGTTATAATTAGCATGTGAGAATGTTTAGTCATCATTTGATTATGTGAAAAATTGAGTTATTTTAATAAACGTAGCGTCTAGTAATAAGTGACGTATTAATAAACAGCACATCATATAATATAATGTGATTATAGAAAGAGGCAATTAATGTGCAGATACCTATTGTTACAAACGGTTATAACCCTTTTTGAATACAAGTCCTCGTCGTCGTCGTCGTCGTCGTCAACCTCTAGATGTCCACTGCTGGACATAGGCTTCCCCTAATCGGCGCCTCTCTTTCCGTTCCTGGATCTCCCGAATCCTTCAGAGTCCCGTTGTATCCTTCAGGTCGTCAGACTATCTGGTAGGAGGGCTATCTACGCTCCATTTACCGAGACATGGTCGCCACTCGATGACCTTTCTTCCCCAACGGTTGTCGGTCACTCGAGCGATGTGGCCTGCCCATTGCCACTTCA
>DWEC01002717.1:0-11365 GCA_018245735.1 Microceris miodesmiata
TTCTGAATTAGAAAAATCCAATAACACCCGGCCCAGGATTTGAACCCAAGACCTGCTGATCGGCAGTCGCGCTAGCAACCACTCGACCAACGAGGCAGTCAATCATATGAAATAGACAGTATTTAGCCAACTCACCGTTATCAAGCGAATACAACAGCTCTGACACACGAAATCTTAATATCACAACCATATCGAGCAAAAAATGGCTTAAGACTTTTAATTAATTCATTTAATAGAAACTATTTCTTGTACTGGAAACTTTGGGGACCTATTTCTTCTTGATTAATAAGGAAATCAATATTGCTAGTCAAATAAAAATTAAATTAAACAATATTCGCACACAGATACACTTTGAGCACGCACACAACCCTGATAAAGTGCAAGTGAACACTGGTAGGAAGAACGAAAGCCATCACAAAACTATTTAAGAAGAAAACATCGTTAGCCGTTACTGTGACAGAGAAATTAGCTGTGATTTGGGTAATGAGTCCAGTGTCGAGATAACAAGTACCAAACTCACAATAAGTGCTTTGTTTGGTATGTAAACAAACTGATCGAACGGTACATAAAATTAAATACAAATTACTAAACGGTATTACATAAATAAACCTGTATTTTAGATAGATTAGTAAATAATGTGTACACTTATTTTGAGAACAAAAGAATATAAGACACGAAATGGTTGAATTGATAACGATAGACTAATAAAGGTAACACGCCTGTAATCTACAAAGAAGTAGGCAGAGGAGTGTAGTACACCTCCACGTTTCACCAATTACGTTTAACTCCCATGGTAGGTGGTGAGCCTAATGTCATACAATGGGCACAAATCCAGACTCCGAGTCTCTACTAGAAATTAATAGACTAATACGAGTGCTACTTATAAAGAATTAATTGCAAGTAAATATACATGTACATGTGCATATAATAGTCAAATTATTTAAAAGGAATGTTAAATATGCGTTTTATTATGAAAAAGTTTTCGCAAGTAGACGAACCTCTGTAAAAAACCTACTTAAGTGAATTCTATAGGCTAGATAAAATGCTAGATAAAACGAAATGTAAAAAAGATCACGTCGTTCATCCCAGAAGTAGAGGAGCGTATTACAGTCATATGTGTTACCGAAATTTAAGTTTGAGAAAATTGGAGAGGCCTATGCCCAACAGTGGACAGGAGCAGGCTGATAATGACGATGATAATGAAGCTTGAGAAAAAATAATAATTTTACACATACCGATAGCGGGTGATGTGAAGATGTGACGTTTCATTTTCGGACCCCATTCAACACGAACCTTAGACTCCTTACACCTTAGACTCCTTAGAACTTGGCAAACAAGAGGACGTAGCGAGCGACAACAGTGAAATAATAAATAATGTTCTAATTTTCCCCAACCTTGTGTCTGATAAGTAGTGACGGACAGATACGATTCAATTGTGTCGATTTAAAAATACATTTATCAGTCATTGTGTTGATGATATGATTCTTTATCGTGCTCTCGGTCCTTCTTTCTTTTCAAATCACGTAGGTCATTCATTTCAATAATATGAATAATAAACTCTTGAGACAATACAGGAACTTGCAAGTTAATCACGATGACCAAACATAAGATACAATATGTATGTAACTATGTATTTATACCTAACTGACGACCAAGTATGACTAATGTTGTCTTGAGTGGGAATCGAATCCCCATACCTCGGTGAACCAATCAGTTACTAAACACTGGGCAAACCATTAACAACAGTAATCGACTAAAGTATTTTATCTCATTGTACATTTTGTAGACGAAACTATAAAAAACTGTATTTTGAAATACCTGGCCGGTTGTTAGTCATTGTCCTTAACTAAAAAAAGTGGGTCTCATCAGTCATTTTACCCAAATATTTAGTTATACTAAGTTCTTATTATCTAATTATACATAAATATAAATAACACTACTTAACCGTACCCGCCTACCTACTCAACTCAGACATCCGAAAGGCCTTCTGATAGCATCAGGCGACTAATTAGAAGCGAACAACCAAAACGGGAACAATGGAGGCCTACGCGACATCGAGAAGGATTCACCGTTACGCTGCGCGGCCGAATTCGCCCACAGCAAACGGGGGTATTGTGTTAAGTGTGCTCGCACCTGATGTGAATCGATTACGAACGGGCGATTTCGCTCGCGACGCTCTCGATTCAAATATCGATACGCGGAATTCGAGAAATACGTTTTGTGTCCGGTGTAGAAGTTTAATCCTGTAAAATCCCACCTATTACGGTCTGTTACGGTTCCCGCTCAGGTTTTTTTTACTAATCATTTAAGTCTTGCTGTCACATAACGATGGTTCTTCTATTCTGTCAATCGTCTCAAGCCAACGTTGAGGTCCTGCTGTTTTAACTCATAGCCAATATTTAGGCTTTTGTGTATTCAGTTACAGATAAATACCACCTTTAAGTGCGTCAGGAATTTAAGTTTTCCCCAGTATCTTTAATACTATACATGGAGAAGATTATAATTATTTCAATAATATTTAGTGAAAATATTGAACTTTGTATCAGCCCAATTCATACGTATTTCAGTATAATATGATTAGTATCGGAATATCCACAAAACATTTAATAGAAATATAGTCTAATATTTTCTACAGTCAATGCACCGTTAAAGCCTACATATTAGAGTAGAAACAACTCCACTAAATGAATAATACTCAGCCTTTAAGTAAAGCAAAAACGAGATCATCAGATAGCGAGTACAGTCGAGACAAAAATACATTCGACGAAGTGTACGTATGACCTGAAAATTTACTTACGTTATCTTGAATTAAAAATAGAAATGAACATTTTTATGTGAAGACAGTTATAACCTTCAGAGCAACCAGCTTTTAATGGGCATTGCCGCCAATAGATATCTGGAACTAACAGAACAAGAAAGAAGTACTACGACTTTTGATAACATTTACCTATTTAATTTATTTTTAATATGGCTATGGTTATTAGCGCTAGTTAGTTATAGCATTGTAGGAATTGTACTGCATTCAAATATCGAAGAAACGAAAAATAATTACTTCAAACTCAAGATATTAGCATCAGAAATGAATAGTCCCATATGTCCACATTCCAAAATGATATCGTAAGCGAATGACAATTGTTTACAGATTTAAAACCTACCCACTTAACCGCCAAGGTGAATAGCGTTAATTACCTACATACACCTACACAAACTTACACACAAGCATAAATTAGATTTGCATAAATAAAAATGTAGGTAGGGAATAAAAATGTTCGTCTAATCTTACTATAAGATTATAAATAGTTGAAATCATTTACAACAATAATATTATAACTCGGCGAAGCAACACTTAGCCGACAAATTGCTATTAAAATCTATAGAATTTGGGTATGTAGGTATCAACAAATACATACGTCGACAAATAAGCAGAGAATCATAGTTAAAAAACATAATAGGACGGATTTTTCCACAAAGTATATTATATTAGTACTTTAACAAAAGTTTTTTTATACAGAACAGAAAACTGTGTCCGACAGTGGAATGGAAAAAAAAATCATAATATATTTACATCATAAATATAACTTTAATGTAAATTAACAATCTAGCTTAAACTTAGCTCAACAATTAACTTTTATAGGCATTTGTTATTTATCTATGAAACAATAATGTCGCCAGAAACAGATTCCCAGAAAACTATTTAACACAGATAATAAAGCGAGATAACAAGTAATCGAAAGAAGAAAAGACTTATGATAAGGTTTATTTTGTAATAATTTTCGTCATGCAACATACATAGCCGTTGATAATTTTTTTAATATACTCAAAGCACGATTCATATTCTTCAGTGCATCGCCTTCAAGTTAAAGAGTATATCTTTATTCTGATCACATATGGCACGCATACTTGCGCCTGGCCAATACGTCGTCTGTCATTGTCGCTAGGCAGACTGTGCCTATTCATTAAATTATGTATATGCCAAATTATTGCTTATCTATGAAACCGCGGGAAAAGAGTGGTTCGAAAAAATGTATATAGCCATAGACAAAACAGATTGTACCTACCTATTGAAGGTCAAAGCATTTTTAATATAATTTTAAAAATATACAGAAATCTTAGAATACTTTAAATGTTAACTTAAAAACTTACATTTGTAGCAGAATTAATCGAGGTTTATATTTTTTTAATGAAATTAGGTGTCATCTGAATTTACCGAGATTATATATCTACGCATGACCAACATTCACAAGACGACACTCATTGTTTAGAATTTCCCCATCCACTTATGTATATTAGCACATAGTAAAAGATGAAAAATAAGATAAACTTACAGCAAATGTATCTTAGTGAAAGTATAGTTATTAAACCGTATTTAATTAGATCGAAACTAAGCACTACTTTGACGATGTAATAAAAGCAATCTTAAAAAAACGAGGTTAAAAAATAATTGCCTAACAAACAATATTGTAGCAGTATATATTTTTAATTGAGGTTATATAAATCATTAACAGAAATCTAATAATATCAACTTTTCAAGTCGCGCCAAGCGCATGACAATTACAAGTGTTACAGATAACGAAAGAGGACAGATAATAAAAAATAGCGCCAAGCATATAACGACTATAAGCAATATAGATAATAAAAAACGACAGATAATAAAAAAAAATATATAAATCTACCTATTCGGTGTAACTTGCTAAGTTTTTTAATCTTTTTGCCTCATTAAAGATAATGCTGTACACTATTCCAACAATAGGTTCGTATAATATAAATCACATACATATGCAACTTATCAAATCATTAGCTGTCTATTGTGTAACGTTTTACACAATCGCGTAGATAATGTGGCACGAAATATTGTTAGCGATTTCTTATATGCGTTTCGTCAACCATATAACCTTTACTTCATCGCAGGATCAACAACCGGTACGAAAATCTTAGTAGCTCTACACACAAAAGTAGTAGATACAAGGAGGAGAGACGAAGTAGATTTATGATCTTGTGATGATCATCTTAAGATTACATTTAGAAAGTACAGGACATATGGATTTAAAGCGAGTAACGGAAAACTATTATACTTCTTTCTCAATTACAGACATGTAAAAATGAACTAGGCCACATGATGTAGGCAAGTACCTCGTTTTAAAGCCGGCTTTCGAGTCAAGAATTAAAGATTTAAAATAATAATTACAAGTCAACCCACACACTAGACAGACTTTGCTATAGTAACCAAACGTGCAAACATTTTTATAAACCTACATGAACATACAATCATATATCTACAAATAGTCCAAACACTTCTGCTCTTCAAACAAATCTTAACTACGCGAGCACCTCAATACTCCGACTCAGAAATCAAACTCCCAACCACTGAACAAGCAGGCCAGTTCATAGCAGTGTCTGCATGATATGAATAAGAAAACTAAACCCAGCATGGCAGTAGCCACACAAGTCGTTTACCCTGGTACTCCAGCGCCCGTGGGAAGCGTCGCGGGCCGTGACGACTCTTCACCCTTGACTTCCTACCGCACACAACGCGCTATAGACAAACAATATTCTTGCATGTACACTGTGAATCTAGTGGTATGTGTTTATCGACTACTTCCTACTCAACCCACACTGCGCTTACTATTATAAAATTTGAAGTCCGTAGTGTTAGTGGGAAAAACTGTTAAAAAAGCGATAAATACAATCTTATATGTATAAGCATGCAGTACATGAAAAATATATGATGTGTTTATGAACAGTGATGAATGTAAAATAAGCATGGCACGTCTGTGATATTTGGTATTCGATGCTCCCTGCCTAACTCGTAAGGGACCAGGTATGACAATATCATAACAATGTATATAAGAACTGTCAACGTCAAATCATTGATTGATACAACGCGGGAAAAATGAAAAGATACAATGACAACAAAGATGAATTTTTCACTTTGATAATCTTATCTTAAAAAAGTTTTCACCACATCAATCATAATTTCGGAAAAAACACCATTCAGTGGCGTCGTGTACACAAGCAACGAATCGTTTAAATCGATTACTCGGTCCCCGTAGAATCGATTTACCGTGAAAAAACCGAAGAAAGTCGTCGGCGTTTCATTATCATACGGTAAACAATGGTGCATAACAAGATCTCAAGGTTTTATCTTACTGTTTAAGAGTTTATAAGGAGAATGATACTTATTGATATACAGTATAGAAGCTAATTTGCGATTTAGGTTCTTGATATAATCGTATTAAGGCGCAGGTATAGTGCAGACGATAAGCGAGTAACGATTTGTGTTAGGAAATATCAGTTACAGTGATACTGAAATATATATGTATATAAAAATATGTTCAAAGGAAATACAAAAGGGATTACAGACAAATTTATATAAAGACATGTATTGAGGGCACGCATTATAGATATTGTCGCGTCTATTTTATATTGAGGAAGGGTAATATTTATACAACAGTAAAATTGTAATATAAATTTTAAGATGAGCAGGTTTCCTCGCGATGTTTTCCTTCACCGTTAGCAAGTGATACTTAAATTTTAAACTCACTTTTGTAAAGAGGTGCGCGCCATGGATTTGAACCCGACACCCCCGGAATGAGGGGCTGAATTCTTAACCACTAGGCTATCACTGCGACGATTGCGAGAATTTATAAATACGAGAATTCATTAAACAAAAAAAATATATTTTCTAAGGTGTGTGAAGTCTGCCAACTCGCACTTGACCAGCGTGGCAGACAATGGCCTTAACACTCTCAATATGAGAGGAAACCCATATTCCAACAGTGGAATTATAATGGGTCGATTATTATTTTCTTTTTTTTTTAATTGTAATATTTATACAATAGTGAATTGTTGTACTGTATCACCACAACAACCCTTTGGCTCAGTTTCCACTAGGGCAGAGTCGAAGCGAAGCGTCGCGATACACTTAAACTTTAATAGCATATTGTTCTACCTCCATTGACTAACGTACACATTTAAGTAAAATGATGACATAAAATATATTTTTGAGTCTTTATATTTTCTGTATACAAATTTTCACGCCAGTTAATAGAAATATAACTCAATATGCTATTAAAGTCTCCAACGCTTCGTTTTGACTCTGCCGTAGTTAGAATCAAGTCTTTGTCTATGGCAAAGTAACGTTTGGTCGCACTTACACTTTAATCTTTTGTTTCTCTAAACTAGAAATTTATTCTTTGCTAAAATTATACAGTATCTTTTTTATTTTTTTTATTCAACTGTATTGTTTCTCCATAAAAACATTATATAATATTTATATAGGTATATAATAAATTGCTTATTGTTTAACACTTGTCGATGCCTGTATAGTTTCTCCGTAAAAACATTTTATAATATTCATAAAGGTATATGATAAAATGCTTATTGTTTAACACTTGTCGATGCGACGATACAAAATGTCAGAGGCAATGCCGTCCGCTCCCACGTGAAAGTGCTTATTTTCCCGAGTCGTCTTGTCCCGTGGATGTGAGAAGCCAACGAGATGTGCACAAATATTGTCATCCGTCAAGTTTCTACGTATTGTGTTTCATTATTGTTTAAATTTCGAATAAACAATCGATTTATAATCGAATATTTGTGACGAATAAGGTATAGTACCTCTTCATTATACTTTTGTGTGTTCGGAAGATTTAATACCGCTGTGATGGGGATAGAACACATTGTGAGAAAGACCGCACATTTTAAAGTTCTCCAATGTTTTATTTATTTATTTATTTAAAGTTCTGTAGCACCTTAAAGTAAGGGGATACAAGGGCGTACTTAATGCCTAATGGCATTCTCTCCCAGTCAACCCTGAGTGATGGATAGAGCATGTCGTAGGCGCACATACATACACATATATAATATACCTATACATACACACATACTTATATAAATTCTTGTATATGTAAATGTATTTATATGTATGTATATTCATACATACATATAAATACATATACATACATACATATACATACATACACATACATACATATACAATGTTTTCTAAGGCGTGTGTGACGGTTGTCAAACCTTACTTAGCGTGGCAGGCTAGTCTACACTCTTCTCATTCTGAGAGGAAACCTCTGTCCAGTAGTTAATCGATAGTAGGGTTAATAGTGACAATATCTAATGATGATGATAACTAATCGCACGTCAGTTATCAGGGTAATTAGTTTTATATTCCAACAAATATTATTACGAATCTTTTATCATCGCTAAATAGTAATAACCATAGCTATTTGTAATTCAGTATCTGGCAACACTGTTTTTCAATGTCATTTACGATCAATGTAGCACCTAAACACTAAACAGGTACACTTCCAATGGAACATCAGATAGATTGACAGGACTTTCATTAACATATTTAATAGCTTTCATAACCTTTTTAACAACATTTTCAAAAAATTTCACTCAATGTTAACAAAGACAACCCTGTTTATGTTATAAAAATATGCTTAAAATATTACACATATCATTGTTTAGAAAGTTGTTTATAATGAAAGTGAAAAGCTAAGTTTGCTGCGAGCCAACACAGAGCGTCGATGCGTTTTATTTTAATTATTTATTTATTTAAGCACATTACCATGCCGTATGCAATACCATCAATTACTTTTATACACTACGAAATATTATTATTTTTATTATTTGAAACGTGTGTAAAGTGAAATTATATTATCATTATTATCTCATGATAAGGACTGAAGAATAAGTGATTTATACATTTAATAATAAAAAAAATTGGCTGTTAAAAAGTCGCCATTTTGTTTTTCTTCTATAGTTAGTATCGTCATGATGAAAATTTATGTAATTATAATCATCTACAAACATTAATAAATAAATTGATTGTTTATTTAACAGATCTGCTCATAGGCAACTACCGAGTCTAGCAGCATGAAATTTTGCATAAAAATGTTTAAAAGTAGCAAAACTAAGTAAGAAAAGTTTAAATGAAAGTTCGTTATTCCTAAATCAGAAATATAACAATTAGTATTATTTGATATTGACGCTTAAATAGTAAAATATAAAATCTATACGAATCACAATTTTTTTATAAAAATAAAACTGAATGAAACGAACTTTAAGACTGAATTAGAATGAATGAACTAGAAATAGTATATGTCATATGATGTTGGAAGCATAACAACCTTTCTACATGAGTGTACATTACACCAATATGTCAATAGAAACACTTTCTCAACTAATACAATAACATCTTCCAGTCGAATCATTCATGTGTTGTTTAGTGACACGGAGATATTGTTATCAGAGACAAAGCGTATTGTTTATGGGCAGGGAAAACGTGTTTATAATTTACTTTGCCATTGTTTTGACACGACACATTGTTACAGTACGAAATCATAAGTTCATAGACAAAGCGAAACATATAGGTAATGATGATCAACATCGTTCCAGCCTGTCTTAATCCACATGGTATATATATTGAAAATGTAACATTGCGCCTGTAATCCCCGAAGTGGTAGGCAGCGGAGTGTAGCACACACTCACGTTTCACCTGTTACGTTTAAGTGCCATGGAATAGGTGGTGAGCCTATTGCGATATACCGAGTACGCATCCAGACTCCGAGTCACTACTAGAAATTCTAAATTAAAAAAATCCGATAGTACCGACCCGAGATTTGAACCCAAGACCTCCCGATCGGCAGTCACACTTGCAACCACTCGACCAACGAGACAGTCAAAATATTATTATTATTGATAATATTAATCATGATATAGTGATTATACGTAGATATAATATGTACAAAACCCAAATGATGTCATAATTTTAAAATAAAGGCTGTATTATACATCATATATACAAATGTATGGGAATCAATACGATGATTTAACAAATCAACATTATCATGGGAATTTTACTATAAATAAAAAACTTATTAATTTTACTTTAAAACATATTACAATACTCGATAAACACCAGTCACGCGAATGAGTCATCTCTCTTAATATTCCAAACGAAAATCAATATTCCTTACCAAATATTATAACCATGTATATTATAAGTTAACAACGTATATGACATAAAAAGAAAAAGATAAAAAAAGATCTGAAATCTATTTTGTCATCATCGGCCTATCTCAGTCCTCAGCTGGACATATGTAAGCCTCCCGTAATGAGCGCCATTGCGCCCTCTCTTCAGCTTGACACAGCCAGCTTCTAATCTGCTCATAATTCCGATCGGTCTCACAATAATGGTTTCTGTAAGACGTATTTTAATATTAAGTTTTCAATACATTCAGCCGGCTTTCAAACACCCGAATCAGATTATAGATTAAAATTATCAATTATATGTATAGAAAAAATATCAATTATTTTTATGTCGTCATGCCAAATCGCTTAAGGGGTTAGCCAGAGAACACCGACAACCAAATATCTCTATCCTTACCAACCAGATGTATTTCTCCCACATTCATCACTGAACATTGCGTCCGATCGTATCCATTTTAGGATTGCCATGAATCACACAAAACAAATTAGAACAATGCCCGCTAAAATTATACATTACAGCTAATTTGGGCAAGCAAATGTATACATACATGTATCCGATAGAATACATATTGTAATTTTGATCTCGTTAACAAACTCCGCCCACACTCCGTCTCGAACGGCAACACTGCGTCGGCGGCGGGGTACTGTGCAATTCGTATAATTATAATAATTCATACAAGTAGGTCGTGTTAATTCCGTCCATTTATTTAAGACTATAAAGCACGCCGTATATGTCACGAATTTATAGTTGTACTGGCAAGGGGAATGTTCAATGAAAGACTTAATAGCTGTCTGCGGTAGGAAATACATTGGGGACCGCTCTAATGTTGCTAATGTAACAGGTGATGGTGACCACTTACCATCAATGAGCCGTCCGTTTGCTTGTCATGGCTTTTAATATAAAAAAAACAGTTAATGAAGCTTTAAAAAGCTATCTGTTAAAACAACATTATCTGTTCAAAAGCTGAAAAAAGGATGAATGAAGGATATTGGTGATATGTAACACATCACGCCTGTAATCCCCGAAGACACAGGCAGAGGAGTGTAGTACACTCGCCAGTCCACCAATTACATTTAGGTCCCGCCATGGAGTAGGTGGTTAGCCTATTGCCATATACCGGGCACGGATCCAGACTCCAAGTCAATACTACAAATTTCTATTAGAAAATCTACGTTACAGAAATCGAATAGTACCCAACCCAACTTTGAACCAAGGATCTCCCGATCGGCAGTCGTGCTTGCTACCACTGGGTGTTATATCCTCGCGCTTCAATATCCAATGTAGTAAGCACATTGCAGGCAGATGCTGGATGCGACAAGCCGAGGACAGGGCGCGATGGCGCTCATTGGGGGAGGCCTA
>DWEC01002718.1:0-11365 GCA_018245735.1 Microceris miodesmiata
ATGGAACAATAATTACATTTGCATGATTAAGACACTAGGGCTAATAAAACATTCTTTCATTCATTCAGAAAGTGAACCTTTGTGTTAATAGTTACAATTTTTCCACTCGGTCTCTTTGTTTAAAGTACATAATTTGTGAATTACGGAAATTCGTACGTGCATACATTCGTACTACTTATTTAATACCAATTTTATTTTTTATTCATTAAAATGCCTTACTGCCTCGTTGGTCGAGTGATCGCCAGCGCGACTGCCGATTGAGAGATCCTGCCTCTATCCCCGACTCCGGCAAAGTTGGGTTCTTCTTATTTGAGATTTCCAATAGTAGTTTGGAGTTTGGGTTTGTGCCCGATGTAAGGCAGTAGGCTCACCCTTTATTCCATGGTGGGAAGTAAACGTAACTGATGAAATGTGGAAGGTACTATACTTATCTGCCTACCCCTTGGGGAGACTGAAGCGTGGTGTTACGTGTAAAATTTTATAAGAGTAAATAAATAATTAAAAACGTTCAAACTATTTAACTCAAATAGGGATGATACTTACAAAGGAATGAGGTTGTCCACCTTATAAGTCTTTTTTGAGGTCTATTTGTTGCAGTGACCTGATATTCATTGTCCAGTTAATGCTTTGGATGCCACTATATAACTGGAACAATTTCTTTGAATCCTAGGCTGAATAAGTCCAATATTTCATGTTATTTCGCCGCATTTAATGTGCGCACACCCTCTGTGGGGCAGGAAGTGTGTCATAATTTAGGATAACTTAGCGGTAATTTCAACAAATATAAAACACCGGGTCACCGTATCCCAAGGTGATAATTGTGTTTCGTTAAAACGGCTGAAAAAAATTCAGGATGTCATGAACAGCCATTAAACAGAGCGGATCAGATACCGTTCCGCTCAGTGTACATTTTTGAGTCGAATTAAAATTAGCAGCAAGCGAGGAATTTGGAATTTTGTATATTGTACTTTCGTTATCAAATACAATCCGTTTTTGTTTCATTGGAGTAGCTTCCCTTTTTGAAATGGACACAGTCTGCCACCCTGGTGAAATGTGGTTTAGCAGATCATCATTCTTAGGTTATTTGGAATATTTTTCTTGACTTTGTGATCCTTAGTCTTAAAGATATAGGTACATAATTTAGTGAGCACATTTAACGATTTAAACTAGCATTCAAGATACTCAAGTGAAAGGCCATCCCAGGCTTTTACCCTGAACTGAAACCAGGCTTTTACCCTGAACTGAAACCCCTGTGAACTACTAGGCTTCACTATCACTACTTTAGTATCACCATAATGTTTTTTTAATTTCATAAATTGTTTTTTAAAGTACAAATCCTAATCATTTGACCAATACAAACAAACTGTTCTCGCACATACTATCAATGGAATATTTGTGAAAGTGTTGACAAAAACGCCTGAAAATACTTTCAATATGTAGACAAAATCTCATTTTTGGAATTTCTTATGACATAACTGGCGGGGCGGCCGCGAACACATTCTCGCATGTCTTTACTCTACGTATAACATTTTTTGGGTAAGTTTATTATTATATGCGTGAAAGATCGGCATAATTTTATTTTTCTTCCGGGTGGTTGAGGGTCTTATTGATTTTTCCACGCGGTCCACTTGATTTTAAATGATCAATACCAACACATTCATCGGCCCGAAGAATTGAAGTAAGAACGGTGATCGATTTTAATATTGTTTCATTTATTTCCTTTTATTAAATCTTTTAAAGTAAAACTTATGTGTTCGACTAATATATAATTAGTTACGTTGTAATTATAATTATTATATCGTCACGTTAGATTCTACATGGGGTAGGCAAGGAGCAACAAGCGCCAAATATCTCTTCTTTACAGACCTGACAATAACTTGATTATAGACGTAAGTGCTTCTATTATTTCAGGTGTTGCAAATTCTCCTTTATGCTACTAAAGGTTTAGATATCTTACGTAAACTTGACCGAAATAGCACAGGCTTTACCGAAATAGAAGATGTTTTTCTGTAGAGCCCGCCGCTTGTACTAAGTTGCGGACACAGTAAAAAATATTAAAGTAACATCACGCCTGCATGAGTGTAGTACAGTCCCACGATTCTCTTGCTGTTATGCTTGTTACTACGGATTAGCGGGTGAGCTTTTTGATATAAGTTGGACATGAATCCAGGAATTTTAAGTTGGAAAAATCTAGAATCTGATGATGATACTCCATAATATCTAATATTGAAATATTTTACATATTTGTTAACAAAACGGTCATTATTCATGATGATATTGCAAACATGAACACACATATTGTAGATCTTAGATTTTGATATGCGGTTCTTAAAAAGAGTTGTAAAAAGTGCCTTCAAAGTTGGAAACGGATTGGCAACTCTTCTGCTATTCTACATCTCCATGGGCAGCAGTGACCACTTATCACCAGGTGGCCCGTCTAACGATTTGCTTGGTTCAATTTAAAAACGTAAAAAAAGTTGATATTTACGGTATCTAGGGGACTCGGAATCTTAGTATGTGGTCAGGGGTATTTGTTTATTAATAAACTCTTACATCTCCTACTATGTAGCGGTTACTCCTATTAAGGGGTACTATTCGCAAGGGAGAAACACACCTCTTTTCTCTATATTAATAATGAAACTCAGTAGGTATTACTTATAAACTTTAAACTTTAAAATACACCGTTTTTTCTACATTACTGTAAATGAAATTCAACCACCGCTCTTCAGCAGATTGTTGGTGAGGGACTTTTGTGGTTAATGTTTAGTAGAAGTCTTCAGTAGTCGGTCGGATTGTGGATTTGTGCCCGGTGTACTGCAATAGACTCACCCCCTATTCCATTGTGACATAACAGGTGAGCCCTGGGAATGTACAATACTCCCTCCCACCCCTTCCATGCCTACCCTTTCGATAAATTACAAGCGTGATGTTATGCTACATTTATAACAAAAATATCTAAAACTTATCATTATCTTATGATGTTCTACTTTAGGAAAAAGGTTTCCTCAAAATAAATATACATATACTTCTAAAGGAACGTAATGTGTACCTAATACTATAAACAATTTGTGATACATAATTATGTAGTCATAATATTCCACGGATGTTATTAGTAAACTCATATTATTTAATACATATAGCATTTATAGTATGTGTCATGTACATACGATTATAAAATATCTTATCCGTGAAATTCACAGTTGGTAACATTTAAACAGTTTTTTAACTGGCACCCTAATTGCGCCTCGCTTTACTGTTCAATAAATATCGAGAAAAAAAAAATAAAATATTTAACAACCCGAGCACCGTGAGCCTCGTCAGAGCTGAACAACCTTTATAAATTACTACGGGCTTTATTGACTTAATTGTACAGTAAAATGTCATAATCAAATTTTTTTTGTGATGATATGACAAGAACTGCCTCCGGATACCAAATGAGTACGTAGTAGTTAGTAATTAGTATTTTAGTTACAGTAAAAAATTATAATTAGTAATATTATAATCATATGATGTATAGGGACTTAAGTAGGTAGAATACTAGTAGGTAAGGTGTAATAAAAAATGTACAGAGCGTTAAGTTGGTAGAATAGGCCGCCAAAACGTTAAGACAAAACGCTTCTTTACCATACCTCAAGCAGCATCTGCTATATCCCTACAATTCTATGTCCTGCAATACTATTGCGAGTATGTTACAATAATACTATCAGCTTAAATATTTCCGTCTACTGGTGGTAGGCCTACGAGTACGGTAGACATCAGTAGGCCTCTCCTATAGCACGTGACTTATACTATACACCTCCTATAATACCATACCACAATTCCATACAATAATTCTATATCTATATGCCATGCCATACAATAATTCTATATACACACAGTAATACTATATACTAAAGCTACCAATGATACTACTAAGTGTATGAGTAGATGAGGCTTGGCGACTTGTAACCACAGGTGCGCTGGTTTCAATGCTTTTCGTCTAATAATCCATACTTACTGTGTAAACAAGCTTACGAAGTAGTTATTCATATATTCAATATTATAAGCGTTTGGATTTCTCTATTTGCAAACTTCCTTACTAAAGTAGTCGAGCGGATCGCCAAGCACCACTTCACCGCACTAAAACCACGTCCCTCATATATGTGGAATAAATGCTATTATATAAATAGAAGCTATTATATAATATAGAAATGCTATGCTATTTATATATGTTTATATGATAGAGATATTTGACTTTCTATGTTCTCTGCCTACCCAGTGAGTGAGCTACAGTGGAATAGGTGGTGAGACTATTGCCATACACCGGCACACATCCAGATTCCGAGTCACTACTAGAAATACTAAATTAGAAAAATTCAATAGTACCCGACCCGGGACTTGAATCCAGGACCTCCCGATCGGCAGTCGCGCTTGCAACAAGGCAGTCAATAGTAACAATAAATATACTATTAACAGCAACACGAAAAATTAAAGCAAATGTTATTCAACCCAAACCTTGAATTAAACTCGCCTGTAGGAATCGTTTGTTTTTCAGTACGAAAGGTGTTTAGAAATAAGTTCTACTCGTAGGTCTCTTGGGTAATACTAAAGTATGAGGGTCTGCTGTAATTTATGGTGTACCTAGGAATAATGCTTCATATACGAGTTCTTGTCTGATTCTTTTGTTCGTTTAATTTCCATAAGTTACAGGTATACGAAACAAAGCATAGGTAGAGCAGTGGTTTGGAATTCCGCGGGCCATTTCTACGGTCTGGGTTTCATTTCCAGTCGCGCTTCACTAAATTTCCACATCTACATATATGTATACGTACATGTTTTATTACAAAATATCGAAGGAAAACATGAGGATACCTAGTAATTTTAATAGTTCTCCATCATGTTTTCTAAAGCGAGTGCAATCTGCCAAGCCGCACTTAGCCCGGTAGGCTTAACCGTTGTCATTCGGAGAGCCCACCCATGCCTATCAGTGGAAAGGGTTAATGTAAACGATGACATAACAAAAGGCAAGTCGTAAAGTGCTGAGCCCTTTCTTAGTAATTTCAAAGTAAATAAAGATATATCTAGATCATTAGGTCTTTGCATAGAGTTAGGCGTTTTTCAATATTCTATTTTAGGGCCCATTTGTAACAGATATATTGATCTATTTATAACATCATTGCTTAATGGTCAGCAATATAGTACATTTAAATGTGTCGCAATGTCATTGAATGTCATAGGGTACGTTTATACGCGACCTGTGATACGACAATTAGTGACCCTGTGAAGCTTCATTCATTATTTGAATTAAGAAATATATTTAATGTAATTAACACTTCATACAATGTATTGATTGGAAATAAATATATGATTGGGATATTCACAATTTATAAATTTACACACCGAACTTGTAAATGAAAGATATCGTAAATAAAATCATTATAAATATATCCAACAAATGCAATTACATTTCTGCAAATAATTCATTAAATAAATTCTAAATATATTCCATTAAATAAATTTTTTGTAACAAACTTATTAATATTCCACAAAGAGTCACTAATTTTCTTTTATAATTTGTTTCTCCTGTGTACGTATTTCTGTTGGCGACGTTTGAATAATTTACAACTTTAACAAAGTAGGTCCTTACAATATTTATTACACGATAAAAAAAAACTTTCGCATACTCGTACTTTAATTATTTAAATTTTGTTTCTGGGGGTTGTTTATTGCAATAATTAAATCAAGTGTGATTTTAATTATAATGAGGAGTAGGTACATATCGCTCATTTACCAATAGAGTGTAATATATCAAAACTATTCTTTCAGAAAGTTTGGAATCATAATTATTCCATGACTATTATAGTATTATATGACTTATAGACTATTTAATGATGTATAACTATCATAATACTTTAGAATAATTGTGATTTCAAACTTTCCGAACTGTTTTCTGAAAGATAGCGTTTTTTAAGATATGATATAGTATGATGAAGCTATAACTAGAAGCTAGAACTATCGTCATCGTCATCAGTCTATTTCAGTCCACTGCTGGACATAGGCCTCCTCCAATGAGCGCCATCGCGCCCTGTCCTCGGCTTGTCGCATCCAACATTTGTCTGCAACCTTTCGCAGATCGTCATCCCACATAACAGAACAGAACTAAAGAAAATAAACTAGACTAGAACTATAATGAAGCATAAATGAACACACACATGTATAAAAGATAAGTTATTAAAAATAAAGTTTCATGTAAAAGATTGTATACTAAATAGAGAGGATATCATTATAAGGGCTCTTACTCGTCTCTAACAAAACGAACCGAATATTGGGTTTTGAATTCGTGCCCTTCGCACTAACGAGTACAATTCATGTTATGTACATGTAATATGTTACAACAAAACTAGCGGCGGCTGTCACAGACTAAAAAATCATACAAAGGCGCCTTGCTTATTTAAAAAGTTGAATTGACGCACACTTATTTAATGAGTATAAAATATAATATTAGATAAATTAATTTAGATTTTCTAGTAGAAATATCTAGCAGTGGCACGGAGTCTGGGTTCGTGACCAGTGTATGGCAATACGTTCCCCACCTGCTCCATGGTGGATCGAACTGGTGAAAGGTAGGAATGTACTACACTCCTCTGCCTACTTCTTCAGGTATTACAAGCATGATGTTATTTTTTTTTAATTTGGATGTACTACGGCCGTCACATTCCATGGTAAACCACTGTAATAAAATAGAAACTAAGCCCTTGAACTATAACAACAGTCACGAGACCTTTATAAATAGTTAGCCTTCTTTCTCCATACATTTATACATATTTAAGACGTTATATAGTTGAGAATGAATAGATAACGGCATTCGTGATCCATTACGTCAGAATGTTGCTAATGTAAATGATGAATGTGTCATGCATGTAGGTATATAGTTGATAGGTACTCGGTATTCTCCTGCCCCCCAAAATTTAACGGGTGTGATGATACAACACTAATAATAATATTGCTAATAATACACGAGGACATACATATATCCTTGTATGTACAAAATGTATCCAATAGATGTTGACCTGTTCAGTTCCCGATTTTCATATATGTATGCACATATTCCGCTTTATATATTGATTATGATTAAGTCATGTTACATGTTAAATATCAGCTTCATTTCAACACCCTGTATAATCGTGGTTTGTATATTATGACGTAGTTGTGCATTACTGGTATAATTTAATAAACTCACATGGGTTAGATATTAGGTGACTACGAGTAAAATTATATGTTTGTTTTATATTAATTTACTTATTAGTATTATGACTAAACTAAATTAGATAAGCCTCATTATAAAGTCTCATTATAAACCCGATCCTCGACGCTAATGATTGGAAATGAAATCCTATGGAATATGACGTCATTGGGAAATAAGGGTTAATTAGCCCGGCACATTAAAAAAGGGTCTCAGTACGTACAGACGTGAACAAAGGCGACCACAAATCACGCCAGCCTTCAGTAGGCTCGTGTACTTGCGGTATATCACGGCCAAACACAACCCCCATTAATGACTAAGGGTGGCTATCCCATTACAAATATATGCCACAATTTCATTACTCCATATACGAGGTGGTAATTGTATTATTTGTTTTTCGCTGTCATTTAGTGTGTTCGTTTCCAAATTCAGTACAAATGTGTTGTGAAACAAGCCTTATTTCATAATTTAATGAGATTATTGTTATAGTAGTTATTGATTAACTTTTGTACAGAGATCTATGTCCAATTAGGTTTATAGGTTGAAATAAGGGCAACGTTTAAAACGAACGCCCTAGTCATAGCTACTGATAAATAATACTAATGACATTGCCAGTACTGTACCATGGATTCGATTAAAAAAATTTAATAACATGCCTCAAGTGAACACGGCAAGTTTTAATACAAGTACATATATTATCAGAACGCTTTAAACTAACTTGGCTACGTGTTTAATTTTGGATATGTTATACATGAAAAGTTTTGTTGGCAAAAAAAAAATTAAATTTCAATCAAAAACACATATCGCGTTCCAGTGAACTCACCAATGCGGCCCGTTTTTGTGCACTTCACCACTTCGACAGATTTGCAATTAAAATTTTAACTATACATTCGTAACTGTTAGCCCTAATTTAATCTTCGATACTTTTTCTGTTAGAGTTATGTTATTTTGTCTTCAGTTCGAACTTTCCTTGGGCAGACGGTCGCGTGGTGCGGGAGCCGCGTAGCGACGCGAGGCGAGCGTCCTGTACATTCGCCGCCAGCGGACTGGAGCCCCAGTGGGTAGTACGAAACTGAAACAAGGGGCTCTTTCGCTGCATTTCGTTCGGTTACTCTATTAATGCTATAGAGAATTTTCAGGCCGTTCATACCTCTTTCGAGAACCGCTGACGATTTCAGGATCTTCGCTGAATGTTAATGTGACTAATTCCGCAACGGTAACAGTTGCGAAAATCCTAATTTGTTTCAAAGGATCGATTAGGGTATTGTGTAACTAAAAACTTCTTACACAATATTCGTTTGTAGAACACATGTAATATGAGAAAAATTTAAATTAAAATGTACAATATATATCTCTGTTTACCTTCGTGTTAATAAGAATATTGTAATGTGTGTGTACTTTGACCTTCTGTCTCTACGTAGATCAATATTGCAACAAAACCAAACAATGGGAGCGTGGAAGGCAGTTGCTTCGTCAGGGCGGCAATTTTTTATCATAACGAACTGAAGTATTAAAATCCAACAGTCCGAACAGCTTCAATGACGGCTCGGACAGCTTCCTTTTCTTTTGAAAACTTTGTAAATTCTGCAGAAAAATGTATCAAACTTACTAGCAGCTTTTGTTGAATTTTAAAGAATGATTCTTTCATAATTTCTTTTATTCACACACATTTCAGAATTTGTATATTTCTATACAAATTTTCGCAACATGTGTTGTTAGCACGTAGTGAGTACGTCGCTCTTTAAGTTTTCCTTTAAGGAAAGGTTTTACTTTGTTTTAACCCAGCGAAATGAAATGTTATTTTAGTCCGGACCATTTTTTCTCGTTTACCTTGATAAGAATGTACGAGAGACATCCAGTTTTAAATTCGCCTCCTGAGAACGTTTAATAGTTTTTAATTTTCATTCAAACTACTCTACAGATGCCACCATACTTATATAATATAAACATGCTTAGGAGTATTATTTAGAAAAATTCAATCTCATGGGATTCCAAATAACTGTTCGAATGTTCTAATAATATTTTCACTACGAAATTTTTCATTTATCTTAGATAAATAGGGTCTTGGGTTTCAATATTAAAGTTTGGTTTGTCTCAGTGGCATCCTATAGGTCGCAGGGGCTTTACGAGTGCTAAATAAAATTACGAGACGCAAAATGAAAACTAATGATATTACGTGTAGTAGGTTTTTTTTTTAATGATGTTACGAACAAGAACAAAAAAGGACGATATCATAAATGTAGTTAGAACTCATAAATTATATAATTCGAATTTTAATTAACTTATATTTATAATTCTTTATTCATATTTCATTTTTATTTATACATTGTTTTTATTCATGATTCATTTTTATATATTTTTTTTTATTTATTATTTACATGCTTGCTATATACGGATAAGATATATACGATACGATGTTATTGAAGGAATATGCAAACTCTTGAATTTGCAAAATGTGATCATGTGTACAGCGATAATCCGCTTTAATAATCGAAAATCCAAATGGCTTTATAAAGTGTCAAAAAATGTCATTATAAAGTTAAATAAGCGTCAGCAGCGAAACAATAATGAGACGTATATTTATTTGTAAATATACAAAAACAACGGCCTTGAATTTACACGTAACATTGTAAGCTGAGCTTCATGCAACATTGCATTTACCGATTTCTGTGTCTTGTGTCATGTGATGTCTGTATGTGTGTGTGTTTCTGTAAGTGTTATATATTGCATTTGTATTCCAAGCGTCACTCGATCATGGTACGGGTGTATTATTAATTTAATTTATATGTTTTTTCTCGTATAATTTGCATTTATGCTCTATGATAAAATTTATATTTTTAGTTTAAAAAATTACCATACTGCAATTAATTTTTAACTTATTAGGAGATCATATAAAGTAAGCCAATTAAGTGTCTATAATTAAGAAATATTATACTTTAAGTAAATTGCTTTTGAACGTAATCGTGGAAAATGTGCATACTTTATTTACAATTACTTTTACAAGGCTATTACAGACATCATGCGAAGAATTATTTTCAAATAGTAGACCATACTCCAAAGTTTTTCCAATATAAGAGAAATCGCCAAAGTGCTTCCGGTGCTCCTATGTTTAAGTCAATTTGTAAGTAGGCGGTAAGCGAAAATGATGGCGGCAGAGTATTAAAAATCACGACCAGTTTTGGTATAAATGGTTTATACGAGTTTTCCCTGTAACGAAATTCCCTTGGGACTGAATTCGGTCGAATTTCTTTTTGAGGATCGGTGTCCCAAAAGGACACTATTTTACATATTGTTCAACTTGGGTTTAACTTACGAGTTTACGTGGAATATGTTGTGAAAAATATTATCCCTTTGAAATATGTACCGTGTACATTATTGTATATCAAATTTAGGGGCTTACATTAAGTTCACAGCTCTATGGAATTACAGGCAAAAACCCTCCCCTGCTGAAAGCTACGTCTAGCAGTGGCTGAAGCGATGATGCGAAGCTTAGTAACAATCACATCAAAAATAAATGTAGGTGTACATTTTATATCTAAAATATGTAAAAGTTAAGGAATTTATTTTATCACATTTTTGCGTCCGCCCCCACAAAATGTATGATTTCGAAGAAGTTTTAAGTACTTCATTTTTTTCAGCATAATCCGGTTGAGACGAACACGCACTCTGAGGTAGATCAAGCTGATCAGAATTTTTTGCTTTCAGGATCTGCTGATCAGAAACTTTCGCTTTCAGGATTTGCCTGCGGCAAGACGTGATCAACGCTTAACGAAAGAAGTTTTCAGTCACTTCGCGCAAAGTTTAACTAAGCTACCTGAACGATTTAAGACCGTTGATCGTCATTCCACTGTAAATTCTGTTCTTGTTCCGTTAGAATGGATGGAACTAAGTTCAACATCATTTATTTTTCATTTTCTTTATATGACCTTGAATTATACCGAGCATACAACCCAGCTGAAGTGAATAACATTGAATGTCGAACTAAAATTACATACATATAATTCCATATCTACCTGTGAATCTACACTCATGTTTCGTATATGTGATTACGCCTATTCATTGAAAGTACAGCAGTGATAGCCTAGTGGTTAAGAATTCAGCCTCTCACTCCGGTGGTCTGGGTTCAAATCCATGGCGCGCACC
>DWEC01002719.1:0-11365 GCA_018245735.1 Microceris miodesmiata
ATGTATGTACGGTGTATACTCACAGCACTTGGTGCGGCTGTATGGCAGCGAGGTGCGCGGGCGATGGCGGCACGCCGGGCGGCGCGGGCGGCAGCAGCGTCTGCGCCAGCCCCTCGAAGCGCCCGGACGCCTCAAAACCGTTCTGTAAACACACCGAATATATAGATATGACCACAATGCTCCCTTCGGGTTCTAAATGTCGAAGAGCATTGTTGTGGCCTCAGCTGTGTGGAGAAGCTCGTTCGTTGCATTAAGTTTTGAGTATTACAGATGTTACATTAAGCCACGTAACAATAATTGATACGGTATTATAAAACGTTTATCAAAAGCTCACCGGAATCATTATGGTCGGGCGTAAAGGCTGAATAGAGGGTTGCATGGCGGTCGGGTAGTACGGGTAGTACTGCACAGGGTAGCCTATGTAGCCAGGATAGCCGGCCGCTGCCGCGTACATGGCCGCCGCTGGGCTGTACATCTGCTGGAATGAAAGGCATCAAATAGTCCACTGCTTGAAATAACTGAATTTGGTTATATACCTTGACAAGCCAAATGTGATTATGTTATCTTTTTTTTTTTTATGGTAATAAGATTTGATATCCAGCTTGGGAATTGTGAGCAAAGACCACCTATGAATGTTCACAGAGACACTAATTGTGAGGCATTATGAATAACTGCTGAAGCAGTGAAATAGGGTGGATAAAGTGAATCAGAGTTATTTGTAAATTAGTCAACTGTATTTTCTGAGCAATATTAGTGTAAATTTATCAAAAAGCTAACTCACTGGCAACTGTTGAGAAAGCGCTGGTATGGCCTGGTGATGCTGCAGTTGATCATATGGTGGCGGAGCATAGACGCCGCCGGCCCCAGCGCCCGCGCCTCCGAAGGCCACTGCGCCGTACGGTGAGCCGCCTGCAACTGATGAGAAAATGTTAAAATGGGACTACAAACCAAATTAAAAAGTATACCTTGAAATGAAAGCTTCATACAGCTTTGGATAATAAATCATTAGGGAATTCAGTGCAGCAAACGTGGCAGATTTTGTGCTAATGCAACCACTGAAGAATGTAAAACTTGTACTTACCTCCGTATTGCGGTGCAGCCTGATGAGGCGGAGCAGGTAAAAATGGACCCTGCGGCGGTTGAGGTTGAGGGTACGCACCGAGCGGAGGGGTGACTGCAACAACTTGATATATTACAATGTGTACGAGCAACGATACCGCCCGACCTCCCACCGACATTGCAAACTCCGTGAGAATAGTGGAAACAACGATTTATCGGACCATCAAAGGAGACTAGACATCTACCAACATATCGCTTGTTAAATAAAGCAAATATTCAAATATAAATTGAAATGTACCTTAGTAGATGTCTTTAGTTCTCACTATTATGATAACAACAAATAGTCGTGCTTGTAAATATAGCAACACAATTCGCGCTACCGATATAGTGCTGTTCATTGTTGCAAGACTTAAACGTAGACTCGAATCGCACATTCGGATAGCGGGATTATGTGTGCGAATTGACATAAGTGCTACTTTCAGCTGAATAATGGCAAGATATGTTTTAAACAACAAATATTATGCTATTGCAACTAATCTGGATTAAACTGCAAGTATCGTGACAAATCACAATATTTTAACATTGAAAGTCGCAAAACATTGTTGACCTCCATTATTTAGCTTCAAAACTACTCCCAAGGAGTCACATTTAATTAAAATATAACTGCATTTTATAATCGTGACGTAACGAAAGAGTATTGATTATCATAATGTCGGTGAGAGCAAACGGTCGAGCGAACCTCGCGCAGAAGCGCGCCGCAACCCAAGCCCGAGCATTCACGCGTGACGTAATGTGCGACCACGCTAAAAATATTTTCGCCATTACCATAACCGGTACAATCGAGAAATTCTCCAATTGAAAAAAAAATTAAATCCGTTTTCAGCATGGTCTCAACACAGACGGTACACAATTCTCTTTCAAATTCAGTCGTCGTGTGCTCCGTCACTTACGTCAGTGGTTAACGACAAGCGATGCCCATACAACGCGATACAAACGCCATCAACCAAGGCCCTTCCAACACTGAAAGGGCCCCTGGACGGGCTCAGCCTCGTTTCAGCTGGTGTGACTGAACAGAAGCTTAGTACATCGATTTGGTAGGTTACAACAACACATCGAGCGAGTGCTGGATACCTACCAAACGTTATTTACATTGCATTCCTTGGTCACAGAGACTGTTGAGACGACTGCGTGAGAACGAGAAATTATTGTCTCTCCCACACAATCAGTAAATTAGTCAAGCAATGTGCAACACAGCCTATGTGACCATCATATTTATAGAACATCTTAAATAACAAAACAATCATCACACGGTAATAAACCTTTTAATAAAAGACATTTTGTTGTTATTTATTATAACATATCTAAGGTGTTTTCGCTTCGCGAGATCAGACGACATATTGTTTGACGTACTAATTTTATTCATATACCAAAATATGCATTTTTTATGTGTCTGAACTCCAAAAACGATAAAATAGAGATACGTGTAAACTCGAAATTATTCTTTATTGTCCAAATGAAGCGCAGTAGGTGAAACGCGTATGGCAAGGCTTTTTTTTCTGAACATGAATAATAACGACTGATTGTTAAAATGACAAACCACGGTTGAAATAAAACAAACTATATGCTAGATTGTACACAAATTAAAATAATATTAACGCAATAACGTCATTCTACGTTCAAGGTCGACAACTTTTCTCTGAAACAAAGTCGAAACCTTATTATTTCAATGTGTTTACAAATCTAATTAGCGTTGAAAATAAAACCATGATGTTAAGTAAGTACTAAGGAACACTTCACATAGCGTTAGTAAAATTATAATTCCTTTAATCTTCAATTATTTTCAATAAAAATAATAATATTGAGTTTGCACGTAAACCAACTCGGGGAACGAATAGCTTAATCGCTCATTCACACTCAACTTTTACCCAAGCCATGAGTGAAGCAGCTGTCGTTACTCGAGTCACATAAAAAGTTACAAAACATGGCTGTCACAAAATGGCGGCCACAAAAAAATGTGAACATATATGTCGTGAACATTCCTCAAAAGTACAATATTTATAGATCTATTCAAATAAACTAGCTATGAACACCTTGTACCAAGATTTGTTGTATTTGAAAATCGACGTTGTTTGTTGACAACATTGTTGATAACAAATTTACAGTTCTTCAAATTTTGCTGTTCAAAAAAGCGATGCAAAAAAGCGTTTTAGGTTGGGAACTCTATGATATGAGTGCGTTGAAGGACAGAATCATGCATAGTGTGAAAATAACACAAAATAAAAGTACTCTCTAATTTAATAATATATATATTCTTACAACAAACGAATATCATGCAAAGTCAGAAACAGATCTGTGAGATTTGTCTACATAAAGATGCAGAAAATAACATACAAAACTAATGTAACAAACAAAAACATAGGCTACATTTAGCACAAGATAAAGCTGCTATAAACAGCAAAATTATCACAGAAAAATTATGCAAAGTTCACAAAAATCCTGGTAGCAATCCCTCTCCAAAAATCATGTTTACATATCAAATTTACTTCCACTACTATAACAAACACCTCACATTGGAATGGCAAAAATTTTGTATCATTTTTGTACTGCATATTATTAAAGCAATTATTTTTTTATTGGCCACTGCAATGAGCTATGGCTTTGTTGTTATTCAAAAATAACATCAATTCCATTAGAAATATTGTGTATTATTTTATCCAAACATCCACCAAAAACTGCAGACCTGTAAGAGAATATTATAACTACCCTCAAATCAGATAACTGTAGAGTGGTACCTAGAATTATTATTTGAGTGGCAATTAGTACCTAAACATATGTAACCAAAAAAATTTTATAATCTCCAACTTGCATACTTTCCTGTCCTTCAATAAAGCTGATTGCATGCAATATTGTCTATGCCTTGAAACAGGAGGCATAAACAATGTACGAATGAAGATGTTAATGAAAAAAGAAGACTTCTATCAGATATCTTCATTCGTCCCTATGTACTAGAGTCACACACACACTAACTTATCATTCCTGTTAACATCTTAGTTTGACCACAAGACCTTTTACCCAATCAATTCAATAATAATAATAAAAAATATATTTTCAATCATTAAGGAACCAACAGTTTGTTTATATAATTTGATTCACAACATAACAGGACAAAAAGTAAGTGTATAAGTTTGTGCAAAATATATGTAGAAGGTGTACATATTGACTTGAAAGGGAATCGGTGGCCATGATTTGAACTGCATATAAATGCTCTATATGCAATTCAAATATGTTAATATTAATCTTAAGTGTAAATTTAACATACAAGTTTCAAATCAGTGTAAAGTACTATTATTTCAAAATAACAAAAGCAAATACTTTACACCAATTCACCATCACCTCATTTGAGATCTCCATAAAAAGCTATTATGAGTGATTATGCAGATTCTCTGCATTGAAAATTTTTATTGCAAGATGATCTTTTTATGAAGATAAAAAAACAAATCAAATCTTTATTTACGCACAGTAAAAACTGAGAAGATTTTTAATTTACAAAGTTTGATTTGTTTTGATTTAATTATGTTAGTGAAACACTCAGAACTTAACAATAAAATTATTAATAGAGGCAACTTTTATTTTTTGCACATAACACTTAAAGTTGCATCTCAATAGGAATCAAAAAATTGCTAAATTTTTTGTTTCCTGTGGGGATATGAAAATTCTTTTATTAAAACCTTTCTTTCATAATAAATTGCTTTATTTATCATTTAAATGTCTTCTTTTAATACATTTCATAAACCCAAAAACATTTAATTTAAGGGAGTTAGCATATGATACTAAAAGTCATCAAAGACCCCTATTGTATAATGAATCCACTAATAGGGTGTCTTGAAACAATGAGGCAGTGTTATAAAAAATCTCAAAAAAGAAAAAATAATAACAAAAACCTTTGCCTCAATGTATGAAAATAAGTGCTCAAAACTGGCAACACAAGTATTGACAAACCTTTTAAAAAGGCATGAACATTTAATAAAAGGTTGTCATTAATTGAAATTAGTAAACAAAATAAAAATAATTAAAAAAATAAGCTGTGAACTGAATGTTGAAATAGGATATGGAGTATTGAACTAATATAAATAAGAGGGAGATCTGTCGTTTTTTCAAATACTATTTTCTTTTCACAAAGGACAGATCACCCTATACTTAAAACTTACAACTTATTTTTTTTATTTTTTAGTGTTAACTAGGTAGTATAATGAGTGGTTATGTATATTGCATAAAGATAAGTTCCATTCAGAGATGTCTTTGGAAACTATACAAATAATTTCAAGCGAAAACATCTACTATACAGCCAACCATTTATTTAGCTTCATGACAATACAGGAAGACCCCTCAGAATAAGGAACAAAAATTTTTCAAAAATATACTTTGCACTTATTTCAAATAAATCACACATGAACACTCATCATATCTCTAGAAAACTTTAATGATGATTCAATTGCCATGTGTAATATTATAGTATCCAGTTGAAAAGTCCCTGATCGTTTCTTTAAGTGACTTATAAATTATATTGATTGTGAATATGTTCAATCCAAAAATATCCTTGTACCATAATCCATAGAAAAAGTCTTCATTTGGTTAAGACAAATGAATAAGTCTAATAAAAACTTGAAACTTCTGTATCCTAATGTACAACAATGTAAAAAATATGTAGCATAATTTAATGTCCGTATTGACAACTATGAAATTTATAGAAATTTGTTTTAGTGACTCAGAGTCGGATCTGTGCCATTGTGGGATATATACATAGCTGGGGAAATGTGAAAGTGTACGACTACTACATTCCTCTGCACACTCCTTTGGGGATTACAGCTTTGGACTTATGTTAATGGCAGTATAATAAAAGAACTATTGACTTAACGATTGTTCAGTGGAAGTCTTGTCCAGAAGGAAAAATCAATACAATAATTATGATAGTAAATTAAAATCATCCTCACAAATTTTGTTATGATAAAATAAATGATAATGATAAAATGAAACTAAATAGTCTATTAGAGAATCAAAAAATTCAATAAATAAGGTACTATGTTGGCACCAATTGCTATATACAAAGCAATCAAATCATCATTACTTGTTACATATGTAAGTAAAACATATGATCGTCCACACGCCGATACGCACATATCATATATAGGTTTCTGTTTAACTATGTTTCCAAAAAAGAAAAAATAAAGAAAGAAAAATTCTATGTGTGTCATTACATGATAGTGACTAGACGACTGCCACACGTGGTCAGCGGCCGGATGCCTGCATTTCCTGTAGAGAGTAGGGGGTAGTTGGGAGGGGGCGGGGTGTGGAAACATTTTATTATATCATCATATCACCGAACGGAGCTAGGCTGTAGACTGTATCGACCATAGCCTGACACACCGTTCAAAAAACCATAACTACTTATTATTAATAGTTGAAATTTTCTTAAATCTATTTCTGAGACATGTGTCCAGAAGAGTATTTGTTAACTAGAAAGCATAATGAGTCGGAAATAAAGACCAACATTTGTAACGTCATCATGGATGTATACTGCCCATTCCTAAATTTATACTATTAGCATATGTCTATAAAATAATTTTGCAAATTTTTAAATATCTGTAATTATTGCACACATGTAATTCACGAGTTCAAATGAAAAAATGAAAAAATGTGTTAATGTGTGAAATAATGTGTATCTTTTAATAAATCAGGTATTTATTATAAAGTTGATGTTTATCTTAGTGTATATATTTAAAATAAGGAACTTCGTTCCAACAAATAAATAACAAATTTAAAAGGCAATGGTCAGATGTCAATTGTGACTGACCAATGACTGTTTGAATACAGCCTCAAACAGGACTTACAAATTTGCTAATTTCAATGTCAAATTTACTGTTATATATGCTTAGTGTAATTTACTTTCTAAATTATTTACACTATCATCAATTATAATATCAATCTTTTATCAAGGTGGATGGGGCCAGCTTGACATATGGCCAAATTTAATGCTAAACTCATTCTGTATTGTCGAAATAATATTTGTATTACTAAAGGCTCTACCTACTGAACTATTTTACATCTTAATCACATTTGTGCTATGTGAACTAGTCATGACAGTGAGAAGGCAATTATATTTATAAAGATAATTTGGGGAATTATATTTATAAGGATAATTTTTAAATATCATTCCAATCGCAATGTTAATTCTCCAATGAACTTTTTGTTACAAAAATAATAATATGGAAGCTATCTGGTAATATAACAAGTACCCCACAAAAACTAATGACGCACTTCCACTTGATATAGGTGGGTGTGACAAGAGACTATTAATCTTTTTAACAAATGGTTTTACGAGTTAGGATCATGAATTAGGATGTTCATAATCCTATATTTAGAACATTATGGGTCCGACCGATATCCCGCCTTACAATGAAAACCGTCAACCATCTTGGTTCTTGTCGGATTATCGATCGGTCGCAAAATGTAGTAAGATATCATTTATACATTGAAAAAATGAGATAAAAGTATAGTAATTGAACTATTCTCAGATAATTTAAGTTTAAACTGCGTTTACAAGTTATTAAACTTGTAAACGAAGCCAAATGACGTTACATATGCCAGCCATCTAACTCATAGAAAGAACAAAGAAAATAGAAAATCAGTATGCATAAATACCTTTCTTGTCAGCCATTATATTAAATAAAACGTATTTGGTACTAATTTTAACACTACAACAATTTCGTTGCAAGATAAGGAAAATTCGCGATGATTTGTTAGCGCAGTTGCAAAAGCTAAGGCTCAATCGATCGATCACTCGCTACGACAATAGGGATGTGCTGCGATCGGTAAACACCGATGTATACCATGTAACAGGAATAATCAAAAAACCGGTAATATTCTTTTTATAAGGTTTCTGGTATATGCGATTATTATTATTTTTAAATAAGTCTAAATATGATAAGAGTCTCTATGAATGGAAAAAATAGCACATACATCTACATTTTTACTAAGTATATCCAGGGTTCAACTTTTCTTTGCATCATAATATCTGAAGTGCCGATTTCCTAACCAACAGTTAGGCGATCGAATCATATAACATTATAACATAGATATTTTAATTTTATTACTAAATATAAAGAATAAAATTGATGGAGTCACTTTTTTACTACAAATTATATATTTCCCCAAAAAGAAACACAAAGGAGTGCTATGTACTCCAACGATTCACCGTTAATGTTCCACGTTACAACCTCGATTATAGGATGAGTATATATATTTCCATACACCTGACACAAGTCCGGACTCTTCTACTACTGGGAATTTCAAGTTAGAAAATCCCAATAATAATTTTCCCAATCCGTAGGTCGAATCTAGGAACTCTTAATCAACAATCGTGCTTGCGACCCCTGTCCAACGAGGCAATCAAAGCATTTACTCTATAAATTAATAGACAATGTCTAAAAACTAAGTGTAAGAAATTTGTTTGCAATTCTTTTGAATAGTCAATGAAAGTGTATTTATTGTAATAGTATTAAAAAACGAAAAACTGGCATATAATTAGCATTGCATTAACATTAAATAATAAATTTAATGAGTGCTATAAAATATTGCTTTTTCAAATTATAATACTTATGGATAGATGAGTAATTTTATTTACGTAAGATTAATTGTAATTTCAATTACTCCTCTGTATTTTAATAACATACTAATTATATATATAGCTGTTTAAAGTATTGCTTAGGAGTCTGTGAATTTCTGTGCAACACACTGAATTCTGTGCAGAAACACACTGAGTCGAAATATTCGGCTTCCTTATCGCTCCATTAAATGAAATAACTCTTAAAGCAAAACTGAACAATAATGGTAACCCTTGGGGTTACAGAAAAAATAAAACACATTTTTAAACATAATCGCTATTTATTTACAATATTCGTAGAATTCTGTTTCATTAGTAGTAGCTTGTAATTTTCACATCAAATATTAGAAAAAAAGGTCCATTTGCCACCACACCTGTAAAAACATTAGCAGCCATTAGATTATTCTCATCTTAACACTGATGAAGATAAACAAGTCTGATGTTTTATATATTCCTACAAAGACTTCAGAACCGCTAATTTTACAACATGGCTGGATAATGAAAACAGCAGAGAGTCTCCTCTCTACAATCAGCGGGTACTCATTATGAAGGACCTCGCACAGTTTCGAAACTAATCGAGTTAGCCCGAAAAATATACGTGAGTTAAGCCAGTACATAATTAATATAACCATGTGCATAAACACTCGGGAGACATTTAATAGTAAAACAATACAAACGTTAAAATCTATGGTATATACAGTGACTGGCAGGTATTGGATATGATGAGCTCCAGATCAAATTCAGAGGCTTGCTATTGAAAGCTAAGTTCAGCAGTGGATGGAAGCAAGCTGATGTATAACTCACATAACTACTCACTTGCAAGCAGCCAAAAATCGAGCATCGTAAGCTCTTTGCAACGGGTTCTTCGTTGGCTGTGAGGAGGGCAATGTTCGCGTGCCACAGCGTCCACACTGCCGCCAGCGCGTCGCCTTTCTACCGCCGCCCAGGTACATGTATCTGAGAGTAACTATTTATGAATACATTCGTTCTGCTCATAATTTAAAATAAATATTAAAATATATACTCGTCGTCCGTCGAAATGAAACTTCTATGAACAATATATTAGAAAATTGCCCATGTTAATCATTCAGTTATTTTAATGAATGAGCAGGAAGGTTGAGGCATTTGGAATATATATTGATAAGACGTATTAGCATACACACATGTACACAAAATGTAATAGTTTTTGTCAATATTGCGTAAAATGCACAATTTTTAGATATTACATCTTAATTATTAAATCTGTTCTGTTATTATATATTTCAAAGCGTTCATCAACTTTCTTCGGATTATACATTTTTTTTTAAATAGACAAAGTATACGTGAAAACCTTATAGCATCCATGGATCCCAGCGGCGTGAAATCACACTGAGCATACGGCGGAGGTTCAGGCGTGTAACGAAGATATTCAGGTTCTACCCCATACTCGAACTGAAATTATAAATACATATGTGTTTTTTACTAATAACTATGATCTCTATTTTAGTGTGAAGTGTTTGTTCTAGACGACATTGAAACCATACACAAAAGTCACGCGTTTTACATGGCGCTTACGACCTTTTCGTACGCTTGGAAATTTTATACTCCGTCAACAAAATATAAGCTTACTTCATAATAAACCAATGATATCGTTTCGATTCGTCCATTATAACGATACCGATATATATCTAAGTATTTATTCTTATGTAACATCTAAAACTATTAATTCTTGGTGTGGGGGAAAACGTATGGTAGGTGTTGTATTTTATACAGCCATAAATTACTGTCTAAAATACTACCGTATACTTACATAGAGAGGCCAGGGTTTACCATGCGGTGCCGCAACGCAGCAACGCGGTAACAGGTCCCACACGCGATTCTGATACTGTGCTGTTAGCGAAGCGCACTCCTCTGCAGGAATAATGGAAAATGAGAGGTCTCGTCTCTGAGAGGTTATACGTCTCTGTATAAATAATTTTGTCCTTATCTAGGAATTACTACTTGCTTTTATAAATTTCTGCCTACCACACCTACCAAAAGTATAGACGATTTTTTAGCTACTAACAAATATAATGTAATTCTAATACGTATATAAATCGATTTTAATTATAATGTATATAAATTAAATATATAAATTCGAATAATATAATTCGATTTTTTTCCGAAAATGACTGGTTATTTAATAAACATTTATTTTCATTAAATACAAAAACTTAAATATTTAAAAATTTATTTCAAATTGCGACAACTCAATTCTTCTAATCGGTGAGTTCTGTAATATCGCATATATAATTATAAACCATCATATAGCGTGGCGACGCATGCCGTGAAGATACGTCGCCACGACAACAATCGGTTTTACCGGCGTTTATAGATGTTTCACATAAATACGGCACTCAGGGACTGCCGTGGTACAGCTATTGCTTTGTTATTGCTATTATTTTTTCTTTGATATTAATTCAAATTACACTTTTTGAGCGTGGTAACCGATAAGAAAATATTTTTTTTTATTTTATCGAATAAATGAGAAGTTAATATCGTTTGAAATATTTTTATTATCTTACAATACATGTAGGTTATTCAGACATTTTTATCATTGAAACTATGAGTTTATGATAACTGAAATAAGAAACATGAGTTTGAGACTTGATATCTTCTCACAAACAC
>DWEC01002720.1:0-11364 GCA_018245735.1 Microceris miodesmiata
ATGTAAAAGTGGGTGAACATTTGCAGGTGCAGTGTGTGATAGTAGACGCGACGGCCCTCTCGTACGTGGACGCACCCGGCATCAAGAGCCTGGTGGCCGCCCAGCGCGAGCTGGTGGCCAGCGGCATCACCGTGCTGCTCGCCGGGGCCAACGGTCCAGTATATTTACTTATATTTTTAAATTTACTAATTATTGTATCGACAATTTTAAGATAAAAAAGATTTAACAAAATGTTTGTATGTGTGCGCGTAAGTTAGTCTAATTAGTCTGACACGATAAAGTATTTTCAAAATAGCAGCCACATGAAGCCTATTCATCCGGATCTACAATTCTAAAGTATTTCAGTCCACTGCTGGACATAGGCCTCCCCAAATCAGCGCCATCGCGCCCTGTCCTCGGCTTGTCGCATCCAGCATCTGCCTGCAGCCTTTCGCATATCGTCATCCCACCGGGCTGGAGGACGTCCTACGCTACGTTTGCCGAGCCTCGGTCTCCACTCCAGAATTTACTTCCATTAAATAGAATTAATTTCAAGGTTTAATTTCAGATGTGAAGACTGCTTTTTATATTTATATCTAAAACCATGTGTTCTCATTTGACCCTGTTATGACTTTACCACGTCCATAGATCCATTACTTGAATAATTCTTGGTTTATTTTGATACCTTAAAAGTAATATGATAATGGCATTATCATTTATTAAATATGTTTCATGTCATACCACTGAAATGAACACGGAAAGTGCTAAAACATTAATAATATGATTTAACATAAGTTAAAATTTGTCCATGTTCTGACCGTCCAAATCCATTATCCAGACCCATGGGTCAATAAACAGTGCTAGCTAATATGTTTTAAATGTCACCCCCTACAGGTCCAGTGCTGGAAATGATAGAGAAATACAACTCGCTGGAGACGGAGCAGCTGCAGCTGGACACCTTCCCCACGGTGCACGACGCCGTGGTCTACTACAAGATCCTGCAGGCCAGGAACGACTCCACCCTCACCCTGCCCGCGTGATGATCGCTCCAACTGTACATATATATACTATATTGGTATATAAATAGCCCAATGGATAGTGCAAGCTGCTCGAACGTCGTTCGAATTTGTTCACTAGTGTTCGAAGTTCGAATTAGTTAATATTGTCTTGTTCGTTCATCCTAATATTAGTATTGTAGTGTTAAAACTGGGATGTAAATAATTATTGTAAGTAACCGAATCTGTAAATAAACTTTTACATTCGATAGTTACGTTGAATTCGAATAAAATCGTTCGAATAATTTAGACAGTTGATATTATATTTCGAATCGGGATTATTACAGCAAAGAATGTGCACTAAAAATTGCAGTTGGAAAACCAAGTTTATTACAATCGCATCGAAGACATGTGAGACCACTACATTCCAGAACTTAATGAACTCAAATAAAAGGTATTAGGTCCAGTTTGAAATTAATGTTCGAATATTTTAGATTGTGACAATTTGTATATGAATTATTATGTAAAAGTACTTAAGAATCAAATTATTTAGATCAAAGGTAAGGTAAGTACGTAATACGGAATATATTATGTAAAATGCATGGAGTCAAATCGGACACTGTACAAATGAAATTGAAATTAAAACACATGAAAATGAACCAGAAAATATTCCAAAGGTTTGCGAGGCTGTCCGTTATAATAAATTTTGTTGCCAGCGAAATAAATATAACATTGATACTTAACATGTACTTACTTTATCTTATATTATATTCCTACAATAATGAAATTAGATAAATTGCTTATATTCGCAAATTTTAGTTAATCTTCGAAATTCGAACATTTTAGATAATGTTCGAATTTCGAACTGGTCAAAAAAAATACGTTACGAATTAGTACTTAGTACTTACTTTATCGTACTTAAAATGAAATGAATTCCTTGAATTTTAGGAGAAATTCATTGGAATAAGAAATTCGTTGTAATTGGGTTTGACAACATACTTAAAAAATGACTATGAAGTACAATAGAATGTATTAAATAAAATATTTTAGTGATTAAAATTTAATACGATGTGATATAAAAATAACGGAATAAAAATATACATTATATTATATAAATACTTTAATGGAATAATATATGTTACGATGTATGTATTTTGTGAGTGTAGGCAGAATAAAAAAAAACTGTTACCACTGTGCAGCCGATTGGTTTAATTTTTAAATTTGTGTAACCGTTATCAAAATATATTTAGCTTTTTGCTGTCTTAAGTAAAGTTAAAATTACACTGGTCTAAAAGCGAAGTGTATATGTGTAATCTTGTTCGACTTATTACCCCTTAGGAAACTACCTAACCCTCTTTTCATCCCTCAAACGAGGCAATATTATATCACAAGTTGTAGAATAAACTCGTATATCATAATAAAAATATACGAGAATTCCAAATCGAATAAATTTATTTCGAAGTATAAATAACAATAGAGACATTCGAGGCTTGTAATAATAATTACATATTCGACGAATATCATACGATTCTTTACCATTAAATTATATTTAATTATTCATTTAATATATACACGAAATTCAAACATACATTTTACGATTGTATATATTTTACGTATATTTAACAGCAGTGATAGCTTAGCAGGTTCTTCAAGACTTGTACATAAATTTCCGGAGTCCTGCAGAAACATTCAAACATTCCTGCACTTCGAGACCTGGACATGAAATTAAAAATAAAATTACATGGAATATTTATTAAATGAAATGTCACTCGTTATAGCAATGAGAACAGCGTGAAGAAACCTAGACATCTTAGAGTTCTCCATATTGTTCTCTACAGAGTGTGGAGTCTACCAACCCACACTTGGCCAAAGTGGCAGACTGTGGCCTTAACACACTCAATATGAGAGGAGACCCGTGTCCAACAGTAGAATAATAAAACTGTCGATGATGTGTATTATTCTTAATTATTTTAATTCTGAACGACTATAATATATTTTAATATGTTAACTATTCATGTGATATGTAGTTATTAAGATATTTTGTATATTTATTTATCAATATATTCAAGTAATAGTAACATCAATTACTAGTTAAGCATTTTTAAGATTTAACATTATTCGGAATAGAAATGGTGGCTTATATGTTGTTGAAACTGTATTATTGGAGAATTCTCCAGAATGTTCCTTGAGTAGCGTCTGCAGCTAAAGGCGTGCGTGTAAAAGAGAGTGATGACTGTATAAGAAGCACCTCAGGTCTGTGAGGGTAGAGATATGTGGCAGTGCTCTCTGCCTACACCTTAATGGACCTGGCGTGACATTATAATAATAACAAAGCTGATGATTATGATTTAATCATTTAAGGCTTGGTATTCATAAATAAATCTGTTAAATTATGATGATTGAAATATTGTATTGAATATACATAAGTTGATCTTACATATATATGGCCGAGAATAATAAATAGGGCTCAGCGTAGGCTGGATTATTAGTAAGACCGCTAGGCTTATCGCTCATATAAAGATAATTTTGGAATGTCCAAAGATTGAAACCCACGCGAATGGAGTCGCGAGCGACAGCTCCTTACTGAGTATATTGAGGGATAGCAAGGGCTTAGAGGTATTAGAGATGCCATATTTCGTAGCCATCAGCCTGGCATTGGTTGCCACTGAAATCACTAAAGTGGTGTTTCCAATGTACACAAATATCAAATTAAAGTACAAATTGTCTGCTGTAGGCGAGTCTGGTGCGCGACAGTGCATACAGCCACGTTATGATTTAAAAATAAGAGATTTCCAATCGCGATGCTTTAAAAATGTCACATATAGAGATAAGATTTTAATTGAAGGAATACTTTATAAAAATAAAATAAAAATTTGAAAAAATATATTCTTATGTACGTATGCACTGTATAAAAAAAAGAAAAGTAGTCATATATCATACAATGATTGTTCAATACTTTTCTATCCGCTTTATATATGAGTGCGCTACGTCTTTAAAACTCAACTTGGCTGCAACACTACCGTACCCCTTATTATTTTGACTATTAGTGGCCAGTGACTATAAACCAGTGACTATATCCTCGAGGTTCACTTTTAATGTGTTAAACATATAATATTACGAGTTATAACTGAAAAGTACCTTTTTAGAAGGGATTCATATTTTTCTACAATTATATACATTTTGTATGGATAAGATTTTTGTATGATATATAGATAAATAGATTATAAGATTGTCCGTGATACTGTGTACCTAGAGAAGGCATGGAAATTGTACTTATTGTTTATTTAAAAAATAAATATTGTTCAATAAAAAAACATTATTTTCATTCGTGTACAAATACCTTGATATATCATATAAGACCATCTGATCCCAAACTAGACAGAACGGTATGTACTATGGCGACATTCATATGATTTATATGATTGTACTCAAACATAGAATAATTACTTAAATAAAAAACCTAACATTACGCCTGTAATCCCCGAAGAGGTATACAGAGGTGCATAGAGACTGCCAATGTTTCACTAGTTACGTTTACGAGTATGTGTAAGTGTGGAAGAGAGGCTGAGCCTATCGCCGCTCACCAGGCACGAGTTCAGAGTCCGAACTTCTAATTCAGGAAAAAATGTCAATAGTACATTAGTACCCGACCCGGAGATCGAATCCAGGATCTTTCGATCAGCAGTCGCGTCTGCAGCCCGACCAATGAGTAAATCAACACTTGTGCTACTTATATATACGTAAATTATCTGCTGTTTTTATATTTAAAGTTGATATCAGATTTCTTTAGCCGTTCATTCGGACTTCACATATAATAATGTCAAATTCAATAACCAATATATAACATACTAATATAATACCAATAATATAAATACATAATATGAATTGTAACTGAGTACAAATTCATTATAAAAACCCAACACCCTTACCCATATCAAAATACAACACTTGACACTAAATTATATTTTTCCCACATCCGGCTAAAGAATTTATCATAAAAACAATCACATCGACGTCTAATCCGATAATAACTGGGGAAAGACTAATATAGAATTAATAATTAATTCTATATATTTTAATCTTATCATATTACATGAGATCGACATAGTAAATGAATGTTACCTAAATTGAATGAGTATATGTGGTAGCCGCAGTGATAGATAGCCTGTAGTTAAGAATTCAGCCCCTCACTCCGGGGGTGCTGAGTTCAAATCCATGGCGCGCACGTCTTTACAAAAGTGCGTTTTAAATTTAAATATCACTTGCTAAACGCTGAAGGAAAACATCGTGAGGAAACCTGCACACCTTAGAAATTATTAAAAAAAAAAATTAAGGTGTGTAAAGTCTGCTAACCTGCACGTGGCCAGCGTCGCAGACTATGCCCTTTTAAACCACTCAATATAAGAGGAGACCCATATTCCAACAGTGGAATTATAATGGGTCGATAATATAATATGTATGGTAATGAGAAGCCACGGTAAGGCTGATAACTAAAGAAGAGGCGCACTAGGTCTATAAGGAAGAAGATTTTTGGCATACCGTGCTCTCTGCCTACCACATGAAGGAAGAGTAATACAACATATTGCTTACAATTACAGTGGTTGTCCCCGAATGAATGAAATCATTTGCTTACCTGACAGCGAGCAACAATTAGAAGTCTATAACTAACAATTTCGAGATTTCAAAATCTATACACATAAATAAATTTATAGTGACTGTAACATCAATATAATAGTTTTTTAAGGACTACACGTAAAAGAATATACGATACATATAACAAGAAAGCAATTTGTAACATTTTTGTCTGTCTGTCTGTTTGCCCGGATAATGTCTGTAACGGCTGCAGCGATTTTGATGAGAATTTCACTGACAGATAGCTTATGCTATAAGTAGAATCATGGCTCTCCCATTATTTTAAGCGAAGTTCTCGTAACTGTCTTTAACCTAACATTATACTTTTTCAATGAAACAAATAAGAAAACATTAACTTTTTTAAAATACATACCTGAACTCGTATATACTGACCAAATAAGTCGTGTCTGACTGATGGGGGAGTTAGAAGTCTCCGAAACTGGCGTGCATGAAGAGATTGATGAATGTGCAAGAAGCACAGCAGGTATTTAAGGTATGTATTTAGGTATATTTGGCACTCCATGCTCTCTGCCTACCCCGTAACGGACCTGGCCTGAAGATATGTATGTATGTAATCATACTAATTCCATATACCCACTTTTTTATTGACAGGGAAACAAAATTTAAAGTTTCTGATAATATTAACACGATCAAATGTAAGATTTTACATCACTATATAATTACGCCGGATCCCTTACAAAGCAGGCAGGGACAACTGAGTGCCAAATATATCTATCCTCACATACCTGACGTTCTTTCATATTCATCTCTCTCGCCACTCACGCACATCGGTTTCAGACACTTCTGACTCCCTCATCAGCCAGTATCTGACTTATCCACACGGGTGAGCTTTGTTTCCCCTCGGCACTTGCATCCTTTAACTTTCCACTATGTAAATACTTTTGGACTTTATTATTAGCACTACGTACTAATGAGCAAGTAATTACGTTAGTCGCAACTAATTAACAATATTTATCAAAGCCTATCAGATAACAAACTTCCACAATATAGGACTGACTTGTCAGCAATCGTCAGTATCGGGGCAGCATGGCGGTCGCGCACTTCATAGGACTGTTATTCGTTATAGGACTGGCTCAGGTATGTCAATTTTATTTTACGTCTATCACTAGGTTTTGTCTAATTGTAAAATATTTGAAGTCTGATAATCCATACTTAACCAGCGTGGCAGATTATGGCCTGAACCTTTCTTATTCTTGAAGATACCCGTATGGTTTCCCGAATGAAATTATTAACGGGTTGATGATGATGTTATAAGTTGTTCATTTATCTTCGAAGCGGCTTGGACGATTGGACGATTTGATTTGGACGAGATTCGATAACAAGCAAAAAGTTATTCATGGAGTAATTAATTTTGTCCAAATTGGAAAGAACAGTTGACAACATAATTGAACATACAATATTTAAACACAAAACGAGATGAAACGATTTCAGTCTGTATTAATATTCATAAACCTTTAATAATAAATCCATGGCATAAAATAAAAGCTTTCGCTGTCTGTACGCTTAGATCTTCCGAACAACGCAACGTGTTTTAATGTTGTTTTTAGTAAAAGCCGTATTTTTCTGCGCTTACATTGCAAACACTGTCCAAACCTCAAGCGATAGATCAAAATATTGTACGGATATTTTATTATATACGGAATTGTATATAATAAAAAGGTCTACAAAAAATCCGCGATTGTCTGTCTCCTAAAAATAACCAACAGCAATCATTTAAATATCTTGCACATGTTTTAAAAAATAATGGTTAATTTACGAAGCTATTTCAAACAATACGGTATTATTTTGCATTCAATGAAGTACTTTAGTTACAGTCGTCAGAACATATTATTATGTTCGTCCCGGAGGTAACCGGCCGGCGAGGCCGGGGCGGGTCGCTAGTTATATTAATTAAAAATTTGTGTTTGTTCAAATAATCCCTAGCGTGTGCAACAGAAAGGAAATCAGAAGTGTTACCTATACTAATATCTCTATTTCTTACAAATTTCAGGGCAGTCCGTTCAACAGCAATAATGAACCTGCCATCATTGAAGACATACGTTCAAGTAAGTAGAAAAGATTACTGAATTTATGATGAGCAGTATGTGATTTGTCTATGTTTGTATAAATAATTCTTCTACATGTGTGTATGTCATTGAACTGTCCTAAACGGCTGGACCGATCTTGATGAATATGTTTGAGTGGATAACTGGATCGTTCAGATTCACAAATGGAACCGGAAGATGGAGTTGCGATTGAGTTTCAGAAAAAACTTTCATGTTTTTGTCGAAACGTAAAAAAGGATTTTTTTTTTCATTCAGTACTCATTATACCGATGACGTGTTACAGTTATCTAATTACATATGTAAGTACATCCATATCACACAGCTACCAAACCAATGTAAGACAGATAACCGAGCAGATACAATTAAATTTGATTTGATTGTGATTTGTCTTTTCATATAATCAATGTAAATACTTACTGGACGTCACCTACATTTTATTAACAAATTGAGTATGAGTGTGAGTATGTATATATACATAATTGTCATATTACCTTTACGTAAAATAATATTGTCCTAAGTAAAAAAATAAACCTACAACTAATATTGAAAATTTTCTTCTTAAATTAATTAAATCAAATGTTATCATATTCAATAGTTCATTCAAAACTTAAACTTAACTTAAACAACATCGAAAAATTACAAAATAACTAACTTAATCCATTCTTCCTAAAACCATAATTCATTAGGCTCCTCCCGCATCGTCGCCGGTTGGGAGGCCTACGACGGGCAGATCCCGCACCAGGTGAGCATTCGAATGGTGAACAACGCTGGGGCAGTCAGCGCCTGCGGTGGCTCCATCATCCACCACAAGTGGGTCATAACTGCTGCGCATTGTCTAGCCAAGTAAGTGAACAACTGACCAACCATATCATAGCGGTAAAGATTTAACAATGAGTCAATTTTAATAGTCCCCTGCTAGACATCGACGTACTCTAATCGGCACTGATCCACCAGATATGAGGCCTTCTGTGCTCTTCTATGGCAGATATCATCTATAGGTCTTTTACGAGTAGACGAATGATTAATAGTGAACATGTTGTAATCCTATAAATGCTATTATTATACAAAACTAAAAAGTATTTAAAGTCATACGTTTCTTATTAAACATGGTAGAAGTATGTGCAGAAAGGTAAATCTTTCAATCTGCTCCGATGTTTATCACACTTAGTGAATAAATTGTCTAGTATCGCCCAATCTTGTCTTGGAAAATTGAAAACCAGATTTACCGCAATAGGGAATGGGACCCCTAAAAACTTCAGGATTCCCAATCAATTCAAAAATGTATTTTCTAGCCGGTTCACGTTCGTCGTCCGTCTTGGACTCACTAACTTGACACGTCCGGAGTACATCGTGGAGACAGACTTGAAGTACATCCACCCTAAGTACAACGAGATCAGCGCGGGGGTGCAGACCGACGACATCGCACTTTTAGGGCTGTACCATCACATCCCTTACGGACGTATGAACCTTACCTTAATTAAGAAACAGAAAAAATTATAGGAGATCATAGACATCAGGAGATTCTCCAGTAACGTGCTCTCGAACATTGAAATGGTATATGCCTCGGCTTCCCGCAAAATTGCAGAGACCATAGAGGGAGATAGACATCATATAGAGTAAGGAAGCTAGTCACAGCTATCAGTATAAAAGCAAACAAACACTTACTTGCTTTCTTTTACTCATATTCCGTGTTCAAAAACAAGGGAAGCGGTAACATTTCCGCAGTCAAAATCTGTTCAAAGACTGTCCTGCTGACCTCTCGCTATTCCCTCAACTTTGGGGAAACAAAAGTTAACGCCTATTTTTTTACAGCGTACATCCAGCCATGCCGTCTCCAAAACAGCGAGACAAAGAACAAGGACTACACGGGCGTGGTGCTGACGGTCAGCGGCTACGGACGCACTGACGACCCTTGGAACGGTAAACACATAAGAGTCTACCGCATAAAACGTATGATGTGGCAAAAAACGAGGACTCAGGTCACCTGCTGTTAAAGCATAGCTCATGGACATCGAAGAGAACTGAAAGACACACAGGCTATATATTTTTGCGCTTCCTTATTTAAGAATACCTTTATCCCGTCAACTACAACCAGAGTGGAAAAATCAAGTGAAAAAATCATACAATGTTAGAATAGTAACAGAATTAAAATTATGTTTTTCAAATCTTTCATTGGTTACGTAGGCGGTGTCGCGTCGGAAGTACTCCTATGGGTGTTCCTGCGAGGCATCAGTAACGAGGAGTGCCTCAGGTGGTACCCCAACAGCAGGGTCATCAGCTACGAAACCATTTGCGCAGGGTACTACAACAACACCGCACAGTCTTCTTGCCAGGTGAGTCAGTGTCCAATCAGTAATTTGACTGTCAGCTGACTGATGTGCAAGCCATAATCAATCAACTTCGCATATCTCCAGGGTGACAGTGGTGGTCCACTCACAGTCCTGGACGTGGACGGTAAGCCAACGATGGTAGGCGTGGTCAGTTTCGGCTCCACCGCTGGCTGCAACAGCCCATGGCCCTCTGGTGAGTGACGATTAGGTTTTTACGCACTTGAAGTTAAAAATATTTAGACCATAAAATTAACATGCATTTTTTTTGTACCAGTTATTTATCATTATTATTATTATTACTGGCCCGTTAATCCAGTACTTCCAAATCAGACAGCTGAACTAATAGTTTTAGATTCGACTCTACCCAAGAAAGTGCATTTAATTTTGAAGTACATATATCTAAATAGGTATGTACACAGATTTTTATATGTGTAGTTCACCAGCCGTCTGGTTTCAATAGTCCTAACTCTATCTAATTCGAGATCAACGGCGTGTGAGTATTCCCGAGATTATCATTATTACGTCGTATACAGGTTACGTCCGCCCTGGACACTACCACAGCTGGTTCACGGAGCTCACTGGCCTGATCTTCGACTGGAGCAGCGCAGACATCGAGCCTCCGGCACCAGAAGACGCGGTGGAACTGCCCAATGACCTGGGTTGGATGAATGTGGCTGAATAACATATTTGAAGATGAATATGAAATGATATCGATATGGACATGAACAATATTGTAACATTATATTGAAAATGTTTAACACATCAGCTTTGTAGTATTATTTTATTGTCACCAATATGTATGTATACAGTGATACAAAATATTTTTATAAATTAAGGGATTTTTCATTCTAGTCGAAATCTAATGATCATTGTTTATTTCCAATTTCTGTTTGTTTAGTTCATGTTACGAAATACTATGTATTATTTCCATAATAATTGAAACATTTTTATGCGTATGCAAATGAATTAAAGGCCTTCTTGTACGCAGTATGAAAAATAAATTTTAATTAAAAAATCGACAATTCATAACAAATAATTTATTGGGTAATATTTTATTTTTTATTTAATTTATAGGCAGACTTGCATCTCAACGCGAATACTGGGTGAATTACTGATAATATTATTAATTATCTGTCACAGATAAGCGTAATTAATTATAGGATTATAAGTGTAATTATCGAAGGATTAGCATACCTTATAAAATGTACCTATTTCAAATCTTATCATTATCAGAAATCAGAGCAGATTTCAATCCCCACTCTCCTAGCGTGGATTAACCGATTATCGTTTAGAGGCATGGGAGAAGAGATGCCTCCCCCTAGATTTTGTATTCTAACTTCCTATTATGATTAATAATTCATA
>DWEC01002721.1:0-11363 GCA_018245735.1 Microceris miodesmiata
CCGGCGCCGAGCGGCCGCGCGCGCCCTCGCCCGGCGCACTGGCGCGCGGCGCCTCCGCGCTCAAGCCGCCGCGCCCGCAGCCCGACCCGCAGCCCGACCCGCGCTCCGACCTGCTCAAGGCTATCCGAGACGGTACGTATCTCTTTGCGTTACATATATTGCCTTCCACCGTTTGTGAAGTAGTTAACCTCTTACATAATGATAAGGTATTCCTGTAAAGGGTAATTACATAAGGCTCGCCATAAGGAAAGGTCTCAGTGCTTGCGTCACTGATACTCTGAAACTTAAAATATGTTGTCAATATTTTAACTTAACTACTGTCTCTAATTTCTTATTTGCCAATCAATATCTGTAATTAAAATTTTCAAATGATAGTATAAATTATTTCCTAATGTGACATCTACGGTGGGCCAATAAAGTGGTTTAGGTTTAGTTTCCTAGTCATCAAAAATTACATCAAAGGTCATAGTAAAAATCACTGAAAGAAATGCATAATAATAACGTTAAACCTAATTGATAAGAACACGTACGTCATAGGTCACATATTAGTGTTGGTTGTCAGATCTGTCTGCAAGCGAAACTAAACTTTATCGCCTATAAATCTGCAAGCGGCATTCAATCTTAGGGTGGTAAACCAGTTCTTTGGCCGACCGAACCACCCAAGCCAAATCGTTACACAGATCGACGTGTTTAAAAATCAACGTGCATATGATTAAATTAATTACACTGAGAAACTGCAAAACTATAATGTCGTGTAGTTCTATTAAAATTATTAGGTGTCAATATGTAGAGGAAAAGTTGAGAACTAATTAAATATATAAATAAAAACTTTATTATGTAACCTTGAGCTATACATAACTTTAAACGTTAATGCTAATATGTTGTAACAGGTATAAAACTACGCAAAGTAGAAAAGAGATGCGACGAGAATACGGGCCGATACGACACGCTGCGCGGCGCGCCCGCCTTCCTCGACGTGGCGTCCATACTGGCGCGACGCGTGGCCGTCGAGCTCAGCGACACCAGCTCGGGCCCCGACTCTGACTCCGACGACGACGACGAGTGGACTGAGTCTCGTGCGTGACGTCGCGCCTCGCCGCGCCGCGAACCGCCGCAGCCGCCCGACCGCCCGCCCGACCCGCCGCTCGACGCGCCGCTCGACCGCCCCGACCAGGGCGAGCGCGTCGCTATCACCATCAAGCCTGAGCGGACCAACACGGTCGACGACGCGAGCGACGGTGCTTCTGATTCGGTACGCGAACACGCGCGGCAAATTGAAACGACTATCGCCGACGCCAAGCAGCTCCCTCTGCGCACCCCGTCCACGGAGAAGGAGCGCTCGGGGGACCAATGCTATGTGCGAAACTCGTCGTTCCTGAGTCGTGATATTGAGGCGCAAAAGGCGAAAGTTGAGGTCGGGGCGAAGGCAAAGGTCGAAGTCGGAGGAAAAGTGAAATCACCTCCCGTCAAGGAAATTGTTCCGCCGAAAAGGGATGTGTCTCTCCCGAAAAAGGAAAAAGCAAACGGAAATATTGGAATCATGTCGCCCGTGAATGAAAAGTCGTCTCCCAAAAGGGTGGTGTCGCCTCCGACAAAGAGGGAAGTAGTTCCGTCACCACCGATAAAGAAAGAATTAGTTTCATCGCCACCGACAAAGAATGAAGTAGTTTCATCGCCTTCAACAAAGAATGAAGTAGTTTCGTCGCCTCCTGCTAAGAAGGAAGTAGTTTCAGTGCCTCCGACGAAAAAAGAAATAATTCCATCGCTGCCGAAAAAAGAAGTAACCTCACCCCCGAAGATCTCTAATATTCCCGTAAATAATGTCGTGTCGCCTCCACCTAAAAAAGATATCCCTTCACTGCCAGTCAAGAATGAGATTAAGTCGCCACCTCCAAATAAGGAAGTAACTTCGCCCCCTGTTTCTGCATTTAAGTTAATCAGAGGAGATTCAAGAACGGAAGAAAATATATTCTTACTGAAAAATAGAAAGGACTCTGTAGTAGGCAAAGAAATTCCAATAAAAACTGAAAAACTGTCACTTGTCGCAGAGGCCAACGACAATAATAAGTTTAAAAATTGTAATAATGATAACCAGAGCTCACAAAAAGACGATGCTGGAGGAAATAATACTTCAGATAACGTCGTGAAAAATGAGGAGTCCAATGGCGTAGGGGATAAGATTAAGAAATTCGAAAAAGCTGCTGAAGACGCTAGCGCTAATGCAGGGCGGCTTTCGCGCCCTGGGTCAGTCAGAGGGCGTTCTCGTACTGAAAGATTAGGTTCGGATAGTAAAGAAGATCTTCCACCGCCTGCTACTCCCTTCAAAGACAATATACATTTCGAGTTAGGGAATGTATCTGAAAAGACTGCTTCGATAGATTCTCACCATGTGAATTTCACAGGACCCCTTGAAAGACAGCATAGCTTGGTTAGAAATTCTTCGAAATTAGCATCTTTGAGATGGCAACGGAGCGATAGCAACTCTGTTGAAGAAAAAGTTATACAAAAACCCGAACCTCAAAAAATAATAAAACCGGAATTTAAAACTATTACGTCACCAGTCGAAGTCACGATTCGTTCGCCCAGTCTCGGAACAAAAATTAGCGATCAGTTCCCTTCTCATGGCACTGCATTCCGAAACGTTGTCGCCAGCGATCCCGCCCGCGCTAACGCACACAAAGTCACCGAAGATGTAAATACTCAAAATAATTTTAAGACTTGTAAATTGAAAAATAAGGAGAAGTATTCCGTGAGCAAAGGTTCGAGTTACTTCACCAGGGGCTCCGAGGAAATTTGGCTCGTTAAAAAGAAGGATATAGAGGAGATCGAAGAGAGGGTCCTAGATTCATTCCGGCGAGCCGGAGGGAGTCTTTGCATGCGCAGTGAATCCATGCGTCCGTCCTCTGACAGTGGTCAAGGTGCATCGTTTACTCACGCGACGATGGGCAGAACCAAGCGGCAGATGTATACAAGAAGTGAGTCGCTCGACCCGCAGTGGGCTAGCACGCGTTCTCAAACATTGAAGCGGCAGTCGTCAGTTGCATGCACGTGCGGCCACGACAAGAAGACTCGGGCAAAGAGTGCCGGAGCGGAGGGCACCGTGCGCCCCCGTTCCCGCTCGCACGGAGACGAAAACAATCAAGGCCACGTCTTAGACAAATATGAAACACTAGTTTAGTATATTAAGTCTTCTACCGCCCTATTCCATGCATGTCGAATTGTGATAGTTTGTATTATGTAAGAACATCTCACGCCCTACACTTGTACAGTGTTTCGGGTTGCGAGACTGAGTGCGCGTACAATTAATGCGATGTGTGTGGTATTTACCTATTATCTAAATATATTATTCCCTTATCAAGTGTTAAGTAGTATTTGTATGTATCTTATAACGTCAGTTTTAATCCTAATCAATATGTTGTGAAAGTGAGGTTACTTATTGTTTGAACCAAAATAAATCAACTAAAGATACAAGACATGGTTATGTGTATTAGTAATAAATGTATGTATGTCTTTTAATATGTATTGAAGTTTGCAAGTGTAGTGTTTTTACATAATATGTGTATATGTTCTGTTAAAATATAAATTTGTACTCAACATATGTATGTAGTCAATTATGGTACCAAGTTTGTTATTATTACCCAATCCTTACCAAGAATAATCCCACCCGAGCACAATTTTCTCAATGGTGCTTTGCTTGTTAAACATAACATCTAATTACATAAAAAATCTCTTTTATTAGCGGTTGTGAAGTCTTGATTTGAGATTTTATTATATATTTAATTTACATTGTGTAATGCTTTAATAACAGATTGGAAAATAATATGTTGCTCTATTATGATGTTACTAGTCTATAAATTTGAAAATTTATGTAAGTGTGTTACGTCTGTTTAATTTTTGCCGTAAAAGTATTTTTTTTTATGTAGATACGATGTGATTTTATAAACAATATTCTTATGATCATAGGTATTTGTTATATAGGCCACTTTGTACTGTTGTACCTATAAAGTAATAGGCAGTTTTTGTAATTTCGTACTATATTATGACCTGTATAATTAGTGCCAATATATTATCATGTAATTGTGTTTATTGGTGAAATCAATAGCTTCCATTTTATAGTAATGAAAATGTATTTGTATGTATAGTAATGAAAGGTAGATATTACATATTATCATTATAGAAATATTCGTGATTTTTATCAGGTTTGCTTTACAACTGTCTTCTATAGTATTTATCAGGTGTAAAAGAAGTATGTTTGCATTTTCTGACAGCAATATGCATTCCAGTACAATCGCTTGGTGTGCCCGTGCAACTGTTATGTTATAACAATTTATTGTTGAAAAGAGCAACGAAATGAGTACCAAATTTTCTTAATGTGTAGAATTGTATCTAGCTAGCTAGTGTTAAGTTTTTAATTCGTTTATAAAGTAATCTAAATTGTGCCCAGAGTTAAAGGCGTATGACTTGTGATGGTTAGGAAAAATCAAGATTCGAGTATAATGCATTAATCATGATATTGAGGATACTCTGGACACGAAGTTAATACTGTCATACCTTTTTACCAACAAACCTCTGTTCTGTGCATCGTAATTATAAACAGAGTGAGTGTTTAATCCAAAATATTCTCGAAAAATAATGCATATTGGATTATTATGTATGTGCTCTTCCAAAATTATGTTGCAGACTATTATCAAAATGAGCATTGTAGCATATTAGAATCACTCGCGTATATGATCATGAATAGCCGTAAGATGTGTAAAATATAATTTAAGGGAGAAAAGCATGTTTTATATTATGTAGATTATGTAAACGCCTTTTTATTTTGCCGTGATTGGCATTGCTAATTATTTATTTGCATTTTTATATCTTAAATGTTTATAATTTTAATGTTACATTCTGAAGCAAGTTGTTGTAATCGCCGATGTTAAATAATAGTCCAGTAAAAACAACTATTAATTGCTTTGTGAGTTTTTATATAACATACAAGTTCATATTTGTATTACAGAATACATTAAAAACATGTTAGAAAAAGTATCCATCTGGAACTTGCATTGTTCACTTGAAATTTTCAAGTAGGAACAAATGTTAACATTCATAATTATAATAAAAAATCACAATGCAATCATGTATCAATCAACTTCCATAGCTCGGACTAAAGCGTCATTTCTATTTAAGAAAATATTTTATGACTTGTTTATTTGCTAATACAATAAAACAATTTAAAAATTTTTTGTTGTTTTTTCTTTTGAATTTACTCTTTTCAGTCCGTCATTTTAAATGCATTTTAATCCGTCGAGTATTTTTGTCTTAATATTGTCTCTATTTTTAAACCACTGTCAAAAATCGAAGCTAATTCTTTTCCAGTAAATTTAATATTTTCTAAGAAAAAGAAATCACATCGAATTCTTTATTTCAGAATTGCATTTTTATATATATACGAAATGAAACTGCAGCAATACCAAAGAGGTATAGCCCATAGTATAAAAAATAAATTAATTTTGTAGCAATTTAAGATGATTCTAATTAACGCATCAATTAAGTCATTTAGACCGAATAAAAAATAGTTTTTTAAGCATGTATTTATTTATACGCTTGGTTTACGCTTATTGGCTCCTGCCTTAAAAAAAATGAAATACTCTACTTACGCGGCAACGTGACGGTTGACACGCTTCATGACGCCTGCCATTTCCCGCCCTGCTGTTAGTAGGTATAATTATTCTGTGGTTACAATGCTGAGCTATGACTATTGATGCTAGCAATTCTCTATCTGTGTAAAAGACGGAGGAATCGCTGTGTAATTTATTTAGTTTGGTTATCATAAAAATATCTATCTTTTTATAACAAATTACCAATTAAAATCTTGGATTTAAAACTCCTGTCGTGGCAACGTACAATCTACAATTGATATTTATCTTCAATTAGCCAAAATATTATTACAAACAGAGGACAATTAATATACCTTATGCCAAGAAACTTAAAAATAATTAATTACGTTTTGAACTTTTAAATGTTGCTTTGTTTTTTGAAGGCTTCATTTTTAGTAACGTAGTTAGTTAGATAACTTTGTTTTTTAATAACTTAATATTTCAAGAGTACAATCTTTTTTATTGTTATTAATACACCACGTAAAGTGAAACGATTTTGTGTCCACAAAAACTGTACAGAAAATTATTTAAGACGTCCATTCGTTTGATGCCATTTTAGAGTTTAAAATGCAAAATGAACGAAAAAATATAGATTTTATTAGCAAAAACACTTATATAAAAGAAAGCAAAATGTAATGTCGCCTGATTAATATATTATTTAATGTAATTTTTAATATTTCGTATGAAAAAAATGAACTCGTAAAGTTTAAGCTTTCCCGCGCTTTTTTGTACATGAATATTTGGTTCCATCCGGCCAAATCGGAACGTTTTGTTATCGTTTCATTTCGCTCTATTTTTAATATAATGGACAATACATTAAAATAAAATGCAAATTCCCGTTTATATGAATGGGCGCTGAAACTATTTGATAGGAAGCATGGAAATTTATGGACATCAGCTATGCTATATTCGATAGGACTAGTTTTACCTGATACCGTTTAAAGATTCCTTAATCTTCCGGATTGTTACTTGGATTGGTCGGATATCTAAATTTTTGATTAAATTGAATTGGAATGGAAAATTAATTAAAATTGAGTTTAGACTTTCTCGCTAATTGTCAATTGACTACACATTGTCTTTCGATACACATGAATGCAAAAATAATGTACTTGCAAACAAATTCGGATTAGGTAGTTAATTGTTTTACTTTTGTGGTGTTATTGTTGAAACCTATTCAAAAAGGAATATTTAAAATAATTTAAAATTAATGTTACACACATAAATATGAAAACAATGTTCTTTATCGTATCATGGGACACTTACATTTGCGTGAACCGAGACGCAGTTGCAAATTGTTCATTCAATTTCGTTTTTTTCGCTTTGGTTCGGTGTTTGCCTGTAATTTTCTTTGCTTTAATTGATTCCGTAACTGGGATGAAAATAAATTTTTGGAAGTATTTGTGTGAAAGTGAACGGTTTAATTTCAATTTGTTAGTTAGTACTGTAATATTTAAGTGAATAAAATAGTGGAATAGTTTGTTTTAGTCTAACAGCCATTCCTAATTCGATTACTGAAAGGCATTACAAAATATTGCAAAATGACTTCAGCACTCTACTTGGAGCATTATCTGGATAGCTTACAACATTTACCTATAGAGTTGCAGAGAAATTTTAAATTGATGCGAGATCTGGACGACAGGGCGCATGGACTAATGAGGACAATCGATCTTATGGCAGACGAATTATTGCCTAATGTTCCTAAAATGGATGAAGAAACCAAAAAAGACAAGGTTAATACCATACAGGGGCTGTTTAACAAGGCAAAAGAATACGGGGACGATAAGGTGCAACTCGCCATACAGACATACGAATTGGTAGATAAGCACATACGGCGCCTTGACTCTGACCTCGCGCGCTTCGAGTCAGAAATTCAAGAGAAAGTAATGAGTTCGCGCGTCGCGCAACAGGCTGCAGCGGATCAGGAAAATAACACTACCACTGTTAAGAAAGGCCGGAAGAAACACAAAGCCAGCGAAAGGAGCGCCGCGACCACAGGTAAGAAGAAACGAACAGGGGCATCCAGCGAAGAGGACGCTGTTGCCAGTGGACGGTCAATCGCTAAAAAGAAGGCCCAAAGAAAAGGCACAACTACGACAACAAATATTGCTAAGGAGCAGGAGGAAAGTGCAGATTTGGACTCAGTCGGTGGTATGGCACATCCCAGCGATGTGCTGGACATGCCGGTGGATCCCAATGAGCCAACATATTGCTTATGCCATCAGGTATCATACGGTGAAATGATAGGTTGTGACAACCCAGACTGCCCCATAGAGTGGTTCCATTTCGCTTGTGTTGATCTCAAAATTAAGCCCAAAGGCAAATGGTATTGCCCGAAGTGTACACAGGATCGAAAGAAGAAATGATCCACAGCCAAGTTAACAAATGGCAAGCCTGCAGATAAGACTGTTCATGTGAAAAAAGAGGTGGAATCTTAGTGTTCATTCAGTCTACATTTTTTTTATAATGTAACTGTCATAGTTACTTATTTCTGCCTATAAATAGAGATATTCCTAAATGCATAAGTTAAATTATTATTAGCGAATAAATTTATTGATCAAATTGTTATTGTAAATAAATGTATAATAATGATGATTATAATTTCAAAGTAATATATTATGCAAGAGGAATACATTCATAGTAATAAGTCAGTTCAAATGTTTAATGAGTGTGTAGGAAAACCCTTTAATGTTGAATAAGCCTTTATGCACAATATTGTTTAATATCATCTGTTTCAAATGAAAAGTTATGTGTCAACGGCAAAACTGGGAATTGAAAACGTGTATATGGACATGTCTATGCATAATCATATTCAAGTTTTGAACTAATTGGCCCTCTGGTACATCTGGTATTGTATTTTATGTGTCAGTAAATTAGAATACTGAAATTTCATTCAGCTCATTTTCCATACACTATATTAATGGCTATGGGATGTGTTCCCAAGTATAATGTTTACTGAAAATTGAAAATAGAAATAATAAATTATAAGAAACACATTTTATATATCATAATAAGAATTAATAAGAAAATAGAACAGAAAATACATATTTATATTTTTTATTATTCTATATAATGACTAAATAATGTAAGTGTTTATGATATATTTCTTGATGTAGTACAAAGTATTTATCATGAATGAATTGTGTAGATGCTTTTTTTATTATATTGATATCTTCTTTATCATGGCATTACATCTTTCAAGCAAATTTTCCCAGTAATGGTAGTCTCCATCACCAACTCATATCTCTTGTTGTATGCTTGGCAACACATTGGCAAGTTCTTGGTAAATCATCTGATGTGGCACATACCCATGGGTAACAGTGATCACTAACCACAAGTTGCCTGTCTGCATGTTTGCCTAGTCAATATTTTATGAAATAGTGCTTATTGTCTGTAAAAAAACATACAAAGTTTAATTCATCATATAACATGCAAAGATATGTTTTACCTGAAAGCATTCTTATTCTATGTAACACAATCCTCAATTATGAAATTGTATATGTACTTTAAATGTATTATAAAATTTATATTTTTCAGTACATCCTGTAAAACACCCTATAACATTTAAAATCCAAACTGAATATGAATTGAATTTTGTATGAATAAAAATTTTATGAAATAACCGTTGTTGCCTCAAAACACAGTGTTTGAGATAATGGTATAATTTCCACATGAACTAGCACATTGTGTGCTGCTTGCTTATAGGAATTGGTTATCTAAATAACCATAATAGAAATAAAATTCAATTTTGAGGAATTCACTTAATGCTTTGGTAAACTAAATTTTTACTACAGTTATAAAAATTAAGAATGCATTTTAATATATTTATATAATATTTATATATAATATTTAATATTTTATATATAATATTTAATATATAATTATATAATATTTAATATAAGTATCATGGTCTCAACCCTCTCAATGTGATAGGAGGCCCATATTTCTATATATTATTATTTAAAGTACAATTTATTGGGTTTTGATTGAAATGTCCTGGGAGATGCATAATTATCATTGTGTGTTAATTGCAGCTAAATCTTCATTTATAATGATATTTGATAGTTTTATGTTTAGAATTTGTGAACATGTTTCATTCTTTCATTTATTATAGAGTGTGGATAATTTATACTCCTCTTGAAATTGGATATTAATACAACTAATGCTTTTGATGCAACAGTGTATTATAAAAAAATCTGGTAAATGCTGTTTTCACAAAGTTTATATACTGTACGTAATGTTCAGGAATCGGTTGAGGATGATAACATGATATGCTAGAAGATAAATTCTTTACAATATACATAGTTCAAATTGCCTTCAATAAGATTACCTAATTAGACATAAAGTTGATAAATCAATGTTGACCATTACTTAGAGCTAACTGCATATATATATAGCATATTATATTTGTTTTTAATGAAATGAGAATTTGTATGATTGTTTTACATATTCATATTCCAACACAGTTACATGTGGCTATGACATTAGATTTTTTTTTAGATGTGGTTATGATAATAAGGTATTTACGTGTTTAATGAGTATTTGTAGCTACATAATTTATATTTATATATTTGACAATTACCTGTTTAAATTGGGTACAGATTTTGGCAAACAGTGAAGCTTACGGTTTCCTGAACTATCAGAGCTCTGTATTATTTGTTTATGTATTTATGTTATGAAACATAATTAATTAATGATTTTTCAATAATATGGCAGTACAATGTTACTCTTATTGTATGATATCATGTTATTTTTAAATATATAGGTTTAATAATTTCCATATATTATGTGCTTAAAATTTATCCCTAGCAACATTATTAGTGAATAAAATTAAGAATCTGATTAGTATTATTTTTTAATGAGCTGCTATCTCTATGGCCAACATGCAAGATGCTAAGCCAATACAAAGGAATTTTTATGTGAAAGTTTGCTTCATAAAATGTAATTTCAGGTAAGATGATAAAAGGGGGCAATTTTTTAAATAAATGGCTGACATGGTATTTTGTATGTTGGTTGATGAAATGCCGATTTTAGATATTAAGTGTAGGGTGTTAATAAAATGATTTTTCATTTTGATAAGTAATGATTTGTCTGACAATTTTATAATTCATATGAGATAATAATGATGATTATAAGGAAGGGAAGGGGAGAGTCATATTATGTTAAATGATGTAGATTATGTTAGAATAATGATACTGATGATGCCTTTAGATATTAAAATATATAATATATATTAATTAGTGAAAGTAATCATGTGTTTTAATTATAAATCTAACCAATGTACCTTATGAGTAACGAATTTTAGGTTGAACATAGTTGTTGACCATTATTTCTAATGAAAACCCAAATAATTGATACATAGTAATTGTTCTCTATTTATATTCTAATTGAAAGTTTTGTAAACAGCCTGTTATCTTAGCCAGGAGTCCAGTAAATTAACCCATTCCCTCTATAGGGTCCAAATAGAGTCAATTTAGGTCATAATTAATCATAAGACCATGGTGAATTGTTTTGTTAATCATAATTTAAACTCTACTCATAAAGTATTTTTTTTATTTTTGAACAAATAACATTTTCAATTATAGTGTACGCGCGAGAGCTAGTCACCTCCTGAGGTATGTGAGCGGTAGGACGGGGGAGGTAAATTAACGTCAAGCTGACTCAATCGGCCGTCAACCGCCGTGACAGTTACACGATTCAGTTGTTTGCACCAGTTTATTCGAA
>DWEC01002722.1:0-11362 GCA_018245735.1 Microceris miodesmiata
TATAAGTTGAAAGCGCCCCAGAGAGCAATAATTATTGTCTGTGTTCGGATTCCGATATTATTGTTATTTCATTGATCAAGGCATCATTTAATTGTAAATAAAACACATTGAAAAGTATATTATATTTATTTTGGAAGTCGTGTACAAAACTATGGCACTTCGTTCCGTATGTTATTTGAGGAATACCTCTCTACACTTAAGACTACTTACATAAATATCTCATAAAGACAACGATTACTAGGAAATACTGGTTATAATGAGACTGACTGTAGAGTTTCAATACAGTCATTCGTTTAGATATAGTAATTCATCGTTCATGATTTTCTTTTGACTACTCATTATTTACTTTTCATTATTCATTATTTACTTTTTATTATTTACCTTTCATTACTCATTATTTACTTTTCAATATTCATTATTTACTTTTCATTATTCATTATTTACTTTTCATCGTTCATTTTTTACTTTTCATTGTTTATTCTTTACCCTTTATATACCCCATTGTTAGATCGCTACCAGTGTACCTATTATTTTAATAAAATTTACTTATAACATACTCTTTCATTACATAATGAAAAAGCTTTCTTGGTTTTTTACGCAATTATCCACTATCTGTATATGTAATAAGTATCCAATTACACGATTTTTTTTATTCCGATTTCAATTCTTTTACTTAAAAATTTAAAGGACATTTATTTAATTATTTTATGAAACACTTCCAAGCTTATGCTATACTTATAATAGTATTCTACCGTTTTGTTAAATATATGCCCTCAAAATATCAAATAATAAATACTATAATTACTGTATCATAAGTGTATAAAATAAATCTTGCACTGTAAAACCTATCTGAATAATTCAATTATTATCTTTATTTCTGTAAAACCCATCTAATTAATTCGATTACTTTTTGAGTTTCTATAAAATCCAACTAAATAATTTAATTAACTTCTATTTCTCTGTATAATACAGCTGATTAATTTAATCACATTTTATATTTCTGTGTAATTCACGAAATATTTTGTAAATGATTCAGCTTACATGACAAAATAGTAGTTTTTTTCTATAGTAAAATAATTAGTAAAATAATACATTGGTTCACGTTCTGTTTTCTGGATGATTGGCGCCGCCAGCCTGGCGTTAGTGTGCACTCCATAACAGGTATGACACCGGTCGATATGTCCCGACAACTGTGCCCTGAATCTGTGAAATCCGTACCGTCACTGGACCACCTAATCATGTGGAAAGCGAGCCGATACGGCGAGCTATAGAAAATAATTTTATATTCAACAAAGCCATTTTATGTATCTGTATAGCGATCTAGATAGATTTTTTAGGTTAATATCTATAGAAAGTTCTATTATGTTCAGATTGGCAATTCTAAGTATGTAAGTATATGTGGAATTTTAGGTTGTCAAAAATGTTTTATTACATTTTAAATAGGTAAATGACTAAAAATTGCAATAAGGCTAATGGGGTCTAACCTAAGACATGTTATTTAATGTTCGCAAATTGTTTATCTCTGATTATCAAAACATATTTGACGAAATTATTAGCAACATATTTTTCAATATTTTGAGACTTCACTGTTGTAGTAATTGATTGACATGTTGCTCGTTCTAATCTATAAAAGTTTCTTCTTCCGAATTTCTTCACGACGAATAATAATTAATAATACTTGTTTGAAACAATACTTCATGATTTCCAGTCTACTCCATAATACGAGTACGATGATTCATGATTTCAGTATGTAATGATTTCATTTTTGATTGAATAAACTTACCAATTCAAAAATTGATAACATAAAACGTCCTTTAAAAAACAAACGCACTGGCTACCATAGTCCATCACGGGCCACGAGCTGGCCATTATTGAAGCCATTTTATAATGGCTCAATAAAGAGTTCCTTCTATGGGATACCATCTATACGTGCAGGGTAGACTGTTTTGCAAGTGTTGCAGCAATATTTCCTAAATAGGGGTATAATACAGTTTCGTTCTAGCTGATCTATCGGGAACAATTCGCAGTACTGTGTGGTGTCGGTTACTGGACATATAGTTGCTCTCGAAGGACATTTCCTGAGACGACATCGCCGTCGTCTCTCACGTGGCTTGGGACCGCATAAGGCCTCATTCGATGCGGGACATACCATGGGTCGATGTGACACGCCCCGACCGCATGTCACTGAGCACTGAAAACAGAAACAATAATTTTAATATACGCATTCAGGAAGTAGTGGAGTCATATTTTAGAAAAAATTAAAGAGAAATTTCTATGCATTTACAAAAAAATAACCGTAACGTAATTTGAAACGTTGAAAATAATTGCTTATGAAGTATCATTATAAAATATAGAAGTGTGAAATCTGTCAAAGATGACAATATTACGAATAAACTTGCGAAATAATCAACAAATATGATAATGACATGGCAAGACGTAAGTTATTATCATCATCCGATCTGACTTTTTTGTTATGTATAAAACGCAGGCTACGCGGCGTTTTTGCGAGCGCACAAAAATTTTACGTCCTACTTAGATATCACTTAACAATAAGACGATTTTATTAGCAAAACCTTCCATTGCGTGAAGATTTATGCCGCCTTCTATTTCACGCCACATCTCGCTCTAGGTTCCGATGTGGTTTGTAGAGGTTCTGGGACGTTTTTTGTTACGGAGCCAAATCAATACTTTCACCTCGTTATGCTGTTTTTAATATTTTGCGACAGTATCGCACGCTTGTTCATAACGAGGCAAAAGTTTTTATGAGTATCCTGTTTTCTGGTTTTACTCAATCTGGTTATATACAATCCCCTGGGATGTCGAATATTTTCGTAAAATTTCTATATTAATCTACATTTATAAGTACCTAATGTATATATGTATATATAAGCAGTTTATTAGCCTATTGGTTAACAAAGCAAGGGCTCCCTCGTTCGAGATCAGGTGATCATATGTGGACAGACCCCAAGATACTTACATATTTTCTTGAAAAATATTCAAAGCGTTTAATTTAGTTAATAAATGCAACTTCTTACTGGTGTCCAGGGCATCTCTTGCCCGTACACAGGGCAGGGGACGCGGTTGCAAGGCTGCAGTTTCTCAGGCCTCGTTGAAGGACACAGCGCCGGGGACACACTGCGTCTTATAAGTTCTCTCCGCGTGGATATACTGAAAATATAGAAATGGATTTTCTTGAAATTGTTTCTACACGATTTTGCATAAATAAGAATATAGACAATAGCGTAAAGTACAATGGTACTAGGGTACTAAAGGTTAACAAAATGTATTCAAAAACACGTCAACGTGACATTTAACAAATAAATTTGGCCTTTATAAGTTTCGAAACCGTAATCTTGCAGACTATGTTCACTGTAACATTGAAAATTTTAGTTTATGTGAAGATTTCTTATTGCCAATGGATTCAATTCTATGAAGGCTGAGCTATAACAATAAATAAACATTTTCCACGCGAGGACGCGTCGGCGATGCGTTGATAGTCTTACCCTAAGGCTTATACAAAGCTCTAGAGTTTGATATGAATAAAATTTGAGACATCACTGTATTAAATGGATTCTACAATTTGAATAATACACAAAAACATCTGAAAACATTGAATCATAGGCATTATTGATATTTAACGTAATATCACGCCTATATGTTCCCGAAGAGGTAGGCAGAGGAGTAGAGTACACTCTCGCGATTCACTAATTATGTTATACGTCCTCATATTTGAATATGGTGTGGAGTATATTATCATAAACCGGGCACACATCCAGACTCAGTATTATAACCGGGAATTTCGCATTATAAAAACCCAACAAACAGTAGGTACTTCACGTATATAATGTATTTATGTACAAAACAGGTCAGCTGTAAGTGTAATATTTCCAAGTGACAGCGCCGTGGTCATGTCTGTTCAGTTCCGAGATCAGTTTCCCTCTGATGGTTATGTTCCTTCAGAGAGAAAACAGATTGAGAAGCTCAACGCTTTGATGTCCACGATGACGCCTTGTAAACGTGTTCTACTCGTTACAAACTCGACGTGCTAAGATACATTCAACCTTGTGTTCTAGTATTTAATGTACATTTTTCTAGTTCTCGATTCCTTCCTAACAGTAACTAGTTTCGTTTCAAGGAAAGGCCAATACAAATAATAAATAAATTAATCGAATGATAAATAGAGAGTCGCTACCAATAAAATACGTGTTGGTTAAATATCAAAAATCATATATAGCATCTTATCGTGTAATGAAGAAACACGAAAATAACGAAAACCGAACAGGAAAAAGGATAGGTAGGGATATAAGTAGAGTGGTCGCTTCAATACCACCTAAGGGTAAGGTTTATAGCAACTGAAGATCACCCGGATAAACACAAACTATCTTGGCTTAATCAGAACCGTTACTACGTCTTGCCCGATAGAAAAACACTTAGAAAAGAAAAAACACTTATTTACGTAATATATAGATGTATATACTTTATTATTTACTTATTTACTCTTCATTGCATATAATATACAGGCATAACAAAGGTAAACTTAATGCCTAGTGGCGTTCTCAACCAGTCAACCCTTGGTGAATAGTAATATATGAAAAATAAAAAAGGCAGATTTAAATATATGTATATATAGAGAAAGAGTTTATTATTATTTTTGTAGAAAAATGACTAACCAATATTAAAGGTCAGTTTGCCAAGTAATAATATCCAGTTTATTCTATTTTGCCTTTGATAAGTAAAATAAGAAATAGATACATTTATTTAAACATTTATGCATATATTTGTAAGTATTGCGACACGAAACAAAAGTCAAGTTAAGATACATTGTACAATAATACTATCGTTTTTCTAAGGAGGTCTTAATCGTTTGCTTCATCAGCAGTCCGCTTTAAATGCTTGTGTGTTATTAAAAACAGTAATGTTCTTGTCTGTTATTATTATTTATTAAGAAGAAGTACCAAATGGATTTACGACTATGGGATATTCAATGTTTAAGTCACAGCTATATTTATTTATGCTATGTAAAAACAGTATCAAATGCCTGAGATAGTTTACCGATGCTTCCTTTGAAGTCTGAGTTACATCATATCATGTCGGAGTAATAATATTACTATAGTTACAACAGCTACATTTTACTTAGTTACTACCAACCATATCGCCAAAGAGAAATTGCGTCTGTAATAGAAGTTATCGGAAAACTGTTATACGTCCATTTTAGTGAAAAATTGTTCAATTTACGAACCTTATGTTAGACGGGACGCAGAATAATTGTCTCTCTTGCAAGCCCTCGTCTCCACAAGTCGCGCTGCATTCTTCCCACTCGCCGCCGCTCCACGAGAACTCGCAACTGTTAAAATATTAGAATTCTCAGTCCTGGATATTGATGACAATTGAACTGAGTTCGAAGTAAGCGAATTCCTTAGCTACTATTTAGGTTGGTACATTTAACTTGATGTCTTTTATTCAAGTGTTTAACATAGTGTTAAAACATTGTAGTGTTATAGCTTTTCATAAATAATATCATTAATTAATCTTACACTTGTTCTATGAGTAGGTTTAATGTTTTGTGATGAGTTATTAATCACAACATTTGATACTAAACTTGCCAAAGGTCTAATAATTTGTTCAATTGTGTTAATAATTCCCAGGTATTTCTAAGATCTATTATTGAGTTTAAGGGAAATTAACAAAATATACCTACCTCTTTACAGGAGGTATAACTACATTGTTGTAGATTGTTAGTGAAACTTTGGAATCACAAGTACAAATGGAAACAAACCGTTTATTAATTCGAACACATTTGACCCTATACTTGGCCTGCGTGCCAGACTATGGCCTTAACCCTTTTCACTGAGAGGAGACCCGTGTCCAACAGGGAAACGATAAAAATGGCTGATAATATGCTGACCCGTCAATATAAACTTCGAATACCTGTTAGACACAAAACGAAACCGTTTATAGTTTTATTAATAATAAACGTTTATCCCAAGCGATTTATGTATTACATAGATTTTGTGTGATAATAGTTGGATAATTTTTGATAAGTTAGCTTAAAGTATCTGTCCTTCCCTTCTGGTGCGACCGCGGCCAAATACTGACCTGTCACATACACAAACAAATTTGAACACATACGTATATTACACAGAATAGACTATAGATAAATTTTTAGTGAGAATTTTTATTTTTAATTTATTGATGTCTTGTTATTGTGTACATTGTTTGAGAAAATGATATATTGTTGTTTTCTGTTATAATGGTGCTGAAAAGGCGTTCGTCATCTACAACGCAGGTATCTTAGTGGGTGACTAACGATCAAACATATGATTATTGCTTAGTGATGTCAAAAAAAATGTGTTTTGTTATAATATAACGTATTCTCATTATAGTTTAAAGTTTAAACGTTACAATATGCTCGTTTTGTTAAAGCCCAGTGACCGTTATTTTTGTAGCTCGCTAATAGAGTCACGGAGTTTTAAAGTATTCTCAAGATGTTTCGCAGATAAGCTATTATTTCTTAGAAATGGACCTTGTGAAAGAAGATACTTCATTAATTTGTTATATAATTTAGTTTTACATTCCCCAACATTTCTTCTGAATAGCTACACGTCGAGTGAATGTTAGAAACCATTTTTTTATACGTTGAACTCAAATATTAAACCAATTACAATATACTTAAATCTTTTCCATTTCATTTGTAATTTTCTTATATTCTCTCAAGTAATGCACAATCACTTCTTCAGATATATGTAGGCATATTTAACAAAACTTACAAAGAAGAGAAAATAAAATAGCTGTGATAAAGAGAATATAGGTTATATCGATTATAAATCCGATACGGTTCGTTCGACTTGCAAAATGTAGTCCGGTAAAGGTTTAAACAAGGCATTTATAGGGGATGGGGTTAACGAGGCATGATGAATTGCTACGGTTCAATAAAAATAGGGTGCGCCCGAAAAGATATCAGCAATAAGACACCGTTTTGCGGCATAGGTCATTGGCTTTCATTTTTCTTTTGTCCTATTCATTAACCGTCGAAAATCTTATTGTAGTCAGAGTTCTTTTGATATTTTATACCAACCAAATCCTTTTAACTTTTCCAATTAAGCTAGTTGATGGCGACTTAGAAAATGTTCTCATTGTTAATATTCAGAATATTAGGTAAAAGAATAGATTTTATGTCAAATGATGATATAAATTGTCTAAGTACTGGGAAAACAGAGCACAGTTGTATTTAAAACAGTTTTAAACCTTAATTACAGACTTTTTAGATAATAGCTACGTGGATATCCGAGTTCAAAGTTAGAACATAAATATTTTTAAGTAAAGTTCTTATAACTATGTTCAACATAAATCACAAGAAAGGACGAAATTCCGCGGTACGATAACTACAGGCGGATCTCTGATATATATTAAAAGAAGGCATATGATGACGTATTACAATAAATTCATATAATAATTTATCAAAAACTACCAATCGCGTATGTACGAGATATCATGTAATAATTCTATTTTTGTCGCTAAAATACGTAAAAATATATAGCAAAGCATATCTCAGTATTGCAAGCCATATTATTGAGCAGATAATGATCACAAACTTAACGACGTACCATAGCGTGTGTAAAAACCGAAGGCGTAGTTAGAGAGGTGTAGAACACTCCCACGCTTAAGTTTCGTTGACGTCCCACAATGGAATAGGTGGTGAACCCATTGCTATATACCAACCGATGACCACAATGATATATATCATAGCGTAGCCACCGTATATGTTAGTTTGACATATTATAGTACAATATTATATCTCGGTTTGTGACGACCTTCAATATCGCGTCCTGTTTTATTCTATCGCCGATCGTGCGTGAACCGATATACGATCAGCGATATTTAACATGCAGAATCCATAACGAACAGTTTTACGAGAACCGTTAGTTGAAATTATATACAATCTTATCTATTATATTTCACTTTTGTTTTTGATAGTACTAATCATATGAATTTGTTAACATAATATAATACCACACTTGTATTTATCCGAAGGGCTGGGAACAAGAATGTAGTGGGAAGGTACGTAGGTACTGGAATCGTGGGTGAGGGTCCTTTATTACAAGAGAAGTATACGTAACTGATGACAGCTGAGAGTACTACGCTCATGTCTAGCCCTTGGGGGTAATAGAGGCGGAAAGTTATCTTATTTTGTTAAACAAATCCACAACCACTGTTTATGGTAGTAATCATTTTAGATCAATATTGGTCTTGATCGAATCGAATGCATTGTCTTGCAAGTGAAGGGATTTTGTTTTCTACGATGGCAAGTTTGTTGTACAATAGATCGGGTCGCGGCGACGGCGAACGAAATAAAACAACGAAGAGTGTCCCGTTTCCCGCGCAAAGTGAATTGGAATTCCGGTGATATAGAACAAGAAGGTTGTTTTTTTATTTGAATTCTCGTCGTATATTCGATATTTTATCCGATATTTAGGTTAAAGTTTAGTTTTGAAAGTTTATTTTCGTTTTTATTGGAACAAAACTTGCTGTAATCAAGATATTTTTGCTCTTTCTATAATATAAATTTTATAATGAAATGTTTGTTAATTTAATATAGGATTCTTTAATATTTTCTATCTACCTATTTTTAAAACATATAATTTAATACTATCTTTGTATTGGTAAAGCTTGAAGTATTATTGGGTCTTTCTAAATCGAAATTTCCAGTAGTACGTAGCTCGGAATTTGGACTTGCTCACAGTATATGGTCCATGAAACGTGTCACTTCAATGGTAAAAAGTGAGAGTACTTGTCACCTTTGCCTACCCCTGTCAGGGACATATAGGCGTGTTATTATATACTTTACTATTAACATATACATAGTAAAATATGCAAATAATATTAATCAAATATTATTTACGTTTTTCGAATTTGATGTTTATGAAAACATCATGAGGAAATCTGCACCCTTTGACTTTTACCATTGCAATTCTAAGAGGAAACTAAAGTCCAACAGTGGAAATAACAAAGGTTCGATGATGAATATTATGTTCAGCTGTATATTAAGCATTCACGTTGCTTTTCCTACAATAGAACAGAAAAGTATAAAATAATAATATTAAAAGGTATTTCGCTTAAGAAAGAATTTAATATTGTCCTTCGTCGAGTAAGGCTTTGCTTTTATCTAAAAGGTCACAGCGTAGACGAAACTTTAACGAATATAAATACATATTCTAAGATTTTTGTGTACATTATTTTATGTTTCCAACCCTTATATCATGGCACATAATTATACCTTACCAGATAAAACGTGGGAGTGTCGACACTCCTCTGCCGACACCTTCCGGGAAACACACGGGTTATGTTGTGTTGGTTTTGTTAAAAATGAAGAATCTTAAGTAACAAACAAATATATCTGCATATATATCCATTACGCAAATATAAAGAGAAACAGTCGGAATGGTAGCGTTAATGTGAAATTTGCATTTTCATGTAAATCCTGGCTTCGAGGTATTCTGATAAATATCTCTCATAGATTGAATTGCATCAACAGATAATTACAACTATCTGCTATTATTAATGTGTAGGTAATTCAATGAATTATCATCGGATAAGATCAAATGTTCACTACAGGAATCCCTACAGATATCTCACAGCGAGGACGAACTGTTCCCATGAGAGCACAATGTCTCAATCAGGACATTGCTAGATCAAGTTAGTTGTTTAAGCTATTCCGGGACTTCCGGTAACGCTGGAACATTCTAGTTACTAGCATTGAATATTTGTGGTATATTTATCTGTTCATATGATAGATTCTATAGAGATGTTGAGATGGATGCAGGTGTCGAATGGGGTCACCTTAGCTGATATAACTGTTTCTTCGTCAACATTCGGCTATCATGACCAAATGGGTAAGATATTCGCTGATGGACATGTCAAAAATCTCCGAAACCGATGTGCGTTTAAGAATAGAGTGGTGGTAAATTTACAAGAAGTAAATTTTCATTATCATCATTACCATCACCATCATCATCACTAGGTGCTCTCTGCTTACATGGTAAGGGACTTGGCGTATCGATACAATATCAATACAATAATGTTATACAGCGAAGATGTAAATCTACAAAATAAGAGTGATTTAACGGAATAATCCTTTAGCGAACTTACATAACAGAATCGCTCCATCTCTGTCATTCTGAGTTACGATAACCTGTGACGGGTCGAACAATAAATGTTTCCACACAACGACATGTTCCACACAATATATCGCCTATCGATTTTCTTGGCGACCAACATTTGTTGGTAACACAAATGTTGGTTTAGGTTGGATTGCTTTCCTTGTTTGTTTTGCACGTGGCGTAGAAGCTTTTCATGAACAGCGCTACGAATGAGCACAATGAAGTTGGCAGTGGTTTAGTTACACATATTCGTTCTGTATATTTACTATATTCTAAGGTATTCACATTAAGGTTGTGTTATAATATTGTGTGTTGAGGGGTAGGCAGTGGGGTATTCCAACAGTTCCTGTATTCCTACTTTTCTCTTGTTCAGTATCTTTTATTCTGTTCTGGATGTTCTGATTAATATAATCTATCCAAATCTCTTCATTATCATTGTCATTATTATTATCAATCTTTTTATTGTTTTAATATTCTATATAGATCTAGTTTCATCATAAGAAGGTTTAGGCTTTTCGTCTACTACGCGGTTAGGATGTGATTTGTCAGATTTCACACCTTGAGAAAATTATGAGATACCAAAACGTTTGTAGATTTCTTCACGATGTTTTTCTTCTTAGATATAATAAAGTACATTTGACACTGACAATGCACACGTTAGACAAATCTCCGTGCTAGGGTTTAAACCTCTAGATCCTAGGACTGTGGGATCAAACGAACCACTAAGCAGACATCCAATCAATGTGGAAATAGGTAGGTCTAAAATCGGTTGCTACATCATATTCCCATATTAATTTTAATAATGCTACATTTTTAAATTCCAGTCCTTTCCAATTAACCGCAACGCACGTTTTTAATTTTTCGATTTAACCAATTCTGATGGGACCTTTATTGGCTTGTAGGTACAAAAAGGTTGCAAAAAGTAATTTACGTCAGAATTAAAGACAGTAGCGATCAATCACAAAATTGAACTGACTTGTTTATCGGTGTGTAGGACGAACTAAGTTGCGGGAAATCACTAGTAAGCACGAAACTTGTATATCTTTGTCATTATTGTTATATAATCATGGCAGGTCCGTCATAGGGTAGTTAGGTACAGAGTCGTGTTCATCTTTATAAGTATTGTCAACGTGTTGTGTTCGCGTTGACAGCTGTCAAAACGACTGTAGTTAGATCCCTGCTCATTATATCTTCGAACTTGAAGA
>DWEC01002723.1:0-11361 GCA_018245735.1 Microceris miodesmiata
AAGGTTTCGCGTTCGCGAACATCGAAGCTGCTAGCGGTATGGCAACATTAATATATTTCGACACTTTGTTAAATATTCTCTACTGGTAATTATACCAGTAGAGAATATTTAACAAAGTGTCGATACTTAAATAAGGCATGTTTGAGAATTTTTGTCACTAGCCAGTAGTTGTGCTAACATTACTAAAAAAATCTTCGGTTAGTTAAAGACACTAAGCTAGGAAATCTTAATAAGGAATTCCATGTTAATTTCCTTTGATAACAACACGTAATCGATTTCAATTAACACTTTCATACTAAGGATTGAATTCAAATATGTGTGGAACGCAGAAATCGCTTAATGCCAACTTCACAATATTTAACATCGCTTGAGTAATATAGCTTGAGTATATAGCTTGCGTAAGTTTTAAATTAAATAAGAATAATGTAAGACGATATTTTATTAGAAAAAAACATGCATGTTATAGCATGATGCTATAATTATTATGTGATGAATTAATTATTAATTTAATTTACAGCTTAATAACTAAATACGGTCATGCTAAACAATCAAAATGTATTTAGAGAGGTATCTATTACGCACATAATGACAACTATATAAGTCAGGACGACAACATTTAAAAAAAGCCTTATTTTAGCATATAGTATTTCTATTAAAAGACAACATTCTGTAGTATTTTTTGCAAAACAGTATAACTATGCTATAATTTTTTCGACGATTGAAAAACGTTCCCCCGCAAATGTGTCTCGTTCGCGCTGTTCATTTAAATCACTGTCCGAACTTGTTTGGTTCGTGTAGGTATAAATTTTTTCTTCACATTTCTTTTTCATTTCCTTCAATAATATTTTAACGAAGAGTAACATTTATTCATATAATTGTTTTATTTCCTTTGTGGCGTTATGCACTAGGCTAGTTTTACTAAATGACGCTTCCACCAGCGGACCTACTGGAAGATATTTCAGGGTGCAATAACTAGTCATGTCCATTTTTGTTTGTTAATTGTATAAATAAAAAAAAGCAAGCAGTTCTAACATTTAATTTTAGTTTCTGTAATATACGCTAAAGTTAACTTTTTAGATTGATGTATTCATTATTTAAAATGTTTCTTAATTATACTTCATGTTTATGAACAAAGGTCGAAATTTATGCCAAATGGCACTTTCCACCAAGCAATCTAGTTGATGATGAAATTTCGGGGTAGGCGTCTAAGCCTCTTAATTTAAATTTTTTTAGTGTATATTAGACGTTGTACAGTTATTCGTTTCATTAAGGTTCCGCATCAGTGTAATGAACCTGCGCATAATAAAAGGCGATTGCCGAGAGGCATACCTGTTACAATTTAATTATCTAACGTTAAAATGGCACTGGAAGTTACAACATTCTATAAAATTTATTACACGTTAAAGAAAGCGTGATGAAAGTTATTATTAAGTCCTTAAATTCTAAGCATGTGTGTATCTGAGTAGTTTAAAATTAAAATAAATTTTATTCCACGTGTTATTAATACTATGAATCATAAGCATTCTATATTTCGTTTTTTAAAAAAACATTCTAGAAGCATAGCATTCTAGAAGCAGATTGTAAAAGATAATTTGAGTAACAAGAAGATGAATGTTGATGGCTAATAAATTAGAACGGAAGAGAAGAAGATATTTGTAATGTGCCGAAGCTAAATCAGTTGGGAACACGGAGAGGAAATTATGAAAGATGAGCTTATACGAGAATAGAAAGCCAAATCGCTTAAAACCATGATATAAATTAATTTGTATTTCACATATAAAAAATAGCTGTTAATTATTCAATTTCTAAATTAAAACATAACATGCATACGTTGACGTAATATAGTCAGTGGAAAGAAATATGATTTAACGTCGCGTCGGCTCGCTCAATGATTGCCAAAGCAATTATTTGTAGTGTTTCCCAAAGGAAATAGTTACAAAATGTTTCAAGGGACATATACAGTTGCAAAACTGTTATATATGCTGTTGTTGTTCTACTGAGGTTCGGTGTCATTTACGAGTTTATTGAAATATAAAAATAATATGAGTGTAGCCGTAGAGTTTGCAACAATGATATGAGAAAAGGAATGGATTTACTGAAGTGATACTTTGCTGAACCTATAACAGAAAATATTCTCAGCTGTAAATATTTTTTCCAAGAAATTATGTAGGTCAAGGAAATTTTTTTTGCTCTGTTATACAGTGAATGTGTTAAAAATGTATTATTTCTCATTGAAATACTCTCGCTAATAACATTTTTGCGTGGAGGATGGGCGTGGTTAGCATGCGTTAGTAAGTAGTTCAACTGAATCAGCCCGTATATTTGACAAATAGGTTTCATTCAGACTGCACGAGTTTACCTCTTTCATTACATACTTTACTGGCTCTATACCTACTATATATTTTTCACAACACATTCATCATGCCTTGTTCCTAATCGGTAATTTTACAACCAGCCGCCATCTTGATATATATCATATAGATATTGCAGTTGCAATATTGGTGGTATTTTTAACGTGTTGCCTATCTTAAAAGACTAGAAATTAAAATACATTTTTAATATATTCGTTGTAGTACTGTTTATAATATTTTAAATATAAAAAATACTTACAAATGCATTAATTTCAAATTGCCAACTTTTTTATTATGTCGATACGTCTTTAAGGTTTAATACAAATTAACTTATCCTAATTTTGTTTTAGAATTCGAAGATCAGCGCTCCAGATTTTTTGCGGAACACGAAAGATTTGATGATTTTATGGAAATGAGAGAAGGATTAGACTTAATAGGAGTTAGTTCTTTCAAGGAATACATGGTCGCTTACAGGTAAGTATATTTTAACGGTAAAACATTACCTATAAGGATCAGAGATTACATTCCACGTATAAGGGTAAGGTGGGTGTGAAAGGTTCTTAACTAATATTTTAGCAGCCCAAGGCAATCTCTGTTGCACGTGGTGACTCTTGCTGGGTTGTATGCAATATGTTCAATGAGGTTCTGACGACTAATAGCGGTATAGCGCTTTCTCAGAGGCACGGCTAAATGTCCTGGCAGCTTATATTATGTCCTGTGATCCCCAATCCGGATACTTAGTGTGGGGATTTATGAGCAAATATTCCCTATGAACAGGAAGTTCATGTTGAGCAGTGCACTAAGGCAGGCTGATGAAGTGTGCATTTGTATAACTGACATCGGCTCATTTTATCATGATGATAATCGTGTAGTCACTAATGGAGGTAATTTGGAGGACCTTTTAAAGTAATTCTTTATTGCATTTTGAGTCATCTAAGTTCCAACTTATGATCAAAAACGAAATGTATGGATTACTTCAACGACAGTAATTCTGGATGTAAACTGAGTATTATATCAAATACACGTCATTTCTGGTACATAAAAAAACGTATATCATAAACTGTACTGAGCTATGTTTAGGTTAGAAAAAGATACATGTAAAAACTCTAACAAAGTCCGTTTTCCAGGGATGCCGATAGATGTCCATGGTATTCGTCGCAAGTTCTCTTCTGGACTCTATCCTGTTTACTTCTTTCCTGGCCTCTTCGTATTTTAATAGAGTGTAATACAGCATATGTTCATTATACTGTGAGTATTTAATTTTATTACTTATAGTATGGTCTTACATACCATTACAATATATTGGCATGAATATTAATACACAATTATGTTTTATAAAAATATAAAAAAATGCTTTTACTTTCAAAGAAAGAAAATGAGAAGAAAAAAGAGACATTAATTTTAACAAAAATGAAAAAGGACTATGATAAATGAAACGCAAGTAACCTCCCATAAATATTTAACGCGTTCTCTCGCAAATTTCGCTGGCTTTCTAATAATTCCCTAAGGGAGGAGACTGTTAGCTCAAAGTATTTTTGTTCTCTAGTAATTGTTGTATAAAAATGGGTGTCTAATCTCCCACGGTAATACAACACTGAGGAAATTTGAGATTTCAAGAAACTTAAATGCATAATGGCAGACTATTATATTAGTGAGGTTTTCAAGTTTATTATGATTTTTAATTATTGTTCTATAATAGAATATATAGGGAATTGAGATATGATTGTCTAGTACGTACATAAGCTTATATCGTTAGATCAATTTGAGGCAGGAATGACATATTTAAATTATTACAAATTGCTTTCGCAATAAATGATACCCGTATAACATGTACCTAATTATTCGGGGCAGATTTTAGATTACTTTGAAGCTTGTTCAGTTACGTATGTATCGTACAGTAATGAAAACATTATTCATGAACATGTTAGAATGTATGGTGTAGATTAATTGCTAAATAGGGTTCCTGTATACGTATATTTATTAGTGACACATATGACAATTACATTACTAGTTTTTTCACATGCATGAACTGTGGTACCCTGTTAATTACAGCCTTATAAAAACAATAATAATAATTGAGGAACGTTGTTACAGATAACAAAAATTTTCGGCACGAACTACGAGTTAGATCCGAGCCGTCAACTTGACTTGGATACACATTTATCCGATACATTACCGCCGGTGCCCGCGACTAACTACGCAAGGGCACTTGCAGATGAGCAGAGCGCTGTGCTCTGTTCGGCGCCCCGTCCCCCGCGCACCCTGCCGCTCTCCCACGCTTCAACCGTTGACAGTCTCGAACTGTTCGCAGCCATCCGCGGCAATTGTGCTCTTGTTCCTTCTTACTCTGAGGCTATGCGCATTGACGCGTCCCTCCGAGAAGACCCCGCTGAAAACGCTTCCGGAGTCTTAATAGATATTGAAACTGACAGGCCAAACAGACCAACTGTTAAGGCTGCATCGTTCGACGAACCTCCCCGACGTCCAAAAGTCACAATAGCCAGCACCCACTCTAGTAACAACATCGCTGCCAGTACCAGAAGTAATGAAGCGAAACAGCAAAATCGTCGGTCGTGGGCAGGAGTGTTGACGGGTGCAAGAAGCGCTAGACAAATACTAGACGACTTAACTAGTAACAATCCGACCAGCTATGAACCTATCCCGGAACCTCAATCTATCCGACAAGGTCAAAACACTCTATATTACTCTAGGGAGTTATCACCGACGTGTTCCAGAGATCCGTTCGGAGGCCGCGCGCAAACGACCCCTACGGATGAGCCGCCGTCTTATGAAGAGGCTTTAAAGCTGCCAGCTTTAAGACGATTAACTAGATCCATTACGGGAACAGACTTAGCAGGCCCTAGAAGAGCGTTCCTTAGGGATGTGCTCGCGAATAGAAGATCTTGCTTAGAGGGCGTAGGGGTTCTTTCAGGAGCTAAGGTAGTAAGGTTGCCGTTTACTGAATCCGGTGATGAGACGCCTCTATAGCGCTTCTGTAGTTCAATTATTGACTTTATGGTGCAATAAAATGTTTATATAGGTACTCGTATAGACCACGTTGTCATCAAAAGAAGCCGTATGAAGTGAGATAAAACTAATAATGGTTCATAATGAGTTTATAGGCTGTGGACCTGTCAAATATTCTGTAGAATGAGTTTACTATGTTGTTAACTCAATGAATATACACGATGAGTCTAAATAAAAATGCTAACAAATCCAAAAATGTAAAAGTACTTGAAAAAAATCTTTACGTCCATATTTGTTCATTATTAAACTATTCCTGTATTGGACTGGATATACGTATTGTTCGAGGTATTAAGTCACCTTTAAGAAACTATATACTACATGGAATAGTGCGCAAATGTAGATAAAAGCTTGATGCTTATTCGAAGACAAGGCGTGTACATCCTGATTGAAGGATCTGACCCTAACCCATCCTCAGTATGTCAATTACTCGTGCATGAAGACATCAATGTTTCCAAAAGCCTTACAGTATATATTATATACATTTTTACTATGTTTAAATTCTGATATTTATACCACACTGATTCATACAAATTTAAAATGATATGGCGACCGAAACGACAAAATGAACAAAGTTAAAGAGCGTATTAAAAAAGGTAATGAATTAGTAAAGTTCTATACACGTACTGAGCAAACATTATCGCCAGTTCTATTTTTCCATGCTCCAGAAGTAATCTCACTGTTGTTTCTGCTCCATAATGTATTCTATACACGCACACTCATATTACTAATGTTCCAAATGAATAAGGGTAAGAAAATATCCAAAACTCATTTTCGATAATCTTAATTGACATCATTAATTCCAACAATTATAATTATTAAAAACAATTGATGGATCCAAAACATTCTTGTCTCTAATACATCAGTGTCATTACTGTTTTTATATAAATTATACATGTTATACTCAACACGATCGTTTATTATACAACATGTTACAGCTACTCATTATAATTAAAAGGCAGTGCCTTGTATTGTTGTTGTACGTTTAAGCATTTTGTATATGTACTGTTAAGTCAAACGAGCGTGAAATACTACCTAAATATAAACTTCAAGGGGTAGTACAAATAAATTGAATGGCGGTGATTAGCCAAATAATTGGGTAGAGTAACATTACACGTTAATTGCGGACGGCATTATGGCAGCTTCGGTTTGAGACCACAAAAGGTGTTGCTATAAGAAAACAAATTTTGCCAGTCACCGTGACCGAAAGGTATACGTATGAGATTTTCCTCTTCAGCGAGTACGGTCCAAACCGAGCTGATAATATAGTATTCTAATCACTTACAGCTTGCAGCCAATTAATATGAGCTAGAGAATGAGATTACATTAATTTAGATTTAATATCTGTACACAATTTAAACAGATCCAAATTCCAGATTCAAATTTAGTGTGTCTAAAAGTCCAAAATTGGTTTAAGCAACGCTTGTTTTGCTTAAGAGTATGGTAATACGAGTAGATATTGCAACTCATGCTCATTTGCTGGAATAGACAATGAGGAGCAATATCATTAGATATATCATCAGAATATTCTAGAATTTGTGTAAATAATTCCATGAATAGCTTGATCTTGCGAACTCATCAAAAGACTAATATGATTGCGACCCAAGGCACGCAAGGTTTTTTCAGTTAGTACGCATTAAAAATTGATAAATGTAACTAAAGAACAATAAGTATTATTACATTAATACTTATATAAAGAAAAACGAATAGAATATTAACGTCCATATTTAAAAAACACGTGAAAAATTAAAAAGATAAAAAACTCGTGACAATCTGTGACATTGTAGCGCAAAGTATTGCACTTTAGTTTTTACTCATACTTAACCACATTTTAAAAAAAGTATTATGTTTAATAATATAAAATGAATTTCAGACATGTCTAGATAATATCAATGATGATATATCTATATTTTATATAGTATAAGCTAATATAAATGGTGCACAATGTAACATGTAAAATTGTCGTCATTTTAGTCTATATTAGATAGTTACAACCCGTGTGAGATAACATGAGGCCTATGTGATGACGTCACAGTGGCGTGGAGGTACAGTGTGCAAAAAAGTAAAATTATCACTTCTATTGAGGCTCTATTTGACTGTTAGCATCAGCATAACTCTATTTAAATTGAAAACGGATGATACTTAGTCGTTAAGAGTACTACATACACTTAATACTTAGGTCTCAAGTTACACGGGTTGTACCAGTAAATGGTAATATTACCAAAAGTGATACTAATATAAATAATCATATTATGTACATAAGAAACTGATGCAACTGCTGGTAATCAAAATATGCTACGAAATGCGTACAAAGGAACCAATATATGTATTCTGAATTTTGCAACATAATATGCAGTTTTATCTATTACTACGAAGCCTAGCAGCGAGCCTTTTGCATGACTCTATTAAATATTCGCTTGTAAATATAAAAATTGTAGCTTATATGTAAATATAAATTCTGAGTACTGATTAAGAGAATACTAAGTGAAGTGCCAATAAACAATATTACAAAATGAAATAAAGTAAGTCAAACCAAACGACCATTTGAACGTTGAGCTACCGCTAAATGTAAGATTAATCATTTACAATGTAACAAATAATTATAAACTAAAACAATAGCTTGATATTTTATGAAGTTTTTTTTTATTTACGTGAGATTATAAGTTCGTTGTCAGTAACAAGTCAGTTTAATCGTTAGATACCAATGTACTAAAGTCGATAGCTTATATGGAGTTTTGATTGTTGACACTCCATTTATATGCAATCTCGTGTATACTGAGATCGCATACATTTGAAATCAAATAGCACTGATTAGATCTTATCATAATTTACAATCCACGCTAATTAGGACATGGAACGAGTAGTTATGAGTATTAAAATTAATGGAATACTCAATTATTATTTTCCCCTGTGTTCCTCACAATTGCATTGTAAGAAAGCGATTATTCGCCACAGCTAAGTGTATTTTTACAGTAGTTACTGAAAAAATATGCTGGCTATAAGTTTTGAAAATAGATTGACCTTAATTGATTTGATTATTCCGTTTTATTACCGAAAGATTCGTTGAAGTGAACTTTATTGTGGCTTGATTGGAAAATTAATTTCATACCTACCAATGTTTACCAAGAAGCCATTTTTATTTTCTTTCCAATAACAATTCCATGTAATGAAGCAGTCGAAATATGATTTTAATCAAATTGTTCCCATAAACATGTAAGTTCCTCCGAGATGTGAGGAATCTGTAGATAATAATATTTAAGATTCACGCTTTTAATGTTATTAATAAAGCAAAAAAAAAACTGTATAATTTTGGTATTTTAGGGTACTTTATGCTAACTTGAAATATTTTGAATGTAAATCACGATGAAGGAAAGTTTATTATTTTCAATAAACTATGTTACGAGAAAATTATTAAGCTGTTTTTTATCAATCATCCCGTCCCATATTAATTGTAAATTACTAATTTAAACATTATAGAGTAAACAGAATCAGTAGCATCATTCTTTGGTACTCATACAACCTGAGAATAATATATGTCGAACTTAAATTAATCTTCAACAATAAATTAAAACTAGGAAATTCAATTATATTTTACACATTCCCTTAATTTAGTATTCGATGTTATTTTAACTTCCAGATAAGGGACGTGTCATCAATATATAATGACAATAATTACGTTAAAAAAATTGGATATTATATATAAAAGTTATCCTAAACGACTCTTTGACCCGGATCTATCTACAATGTGTACGGGGTATTCCGTGGCCTTCGCGATACGTGCTCAGCATCTTTAGTGTTCAATTTCGAGGGAAAACGTCCAGCATTTTATGAAAGCTGCCCTCTGCCATTTCATTTCCATGACATCCAGAACCATTTTGTTAGAACCCCCATTGGTTTTGCATATATTTCCATACGAATATCCATTTAAAAATAACAAGCACCATTGTATATTATTACATTTGACCATTTAGCTTAGAGTGAATTTGACATGAAAATAATATCCTTACAAATTATTAAATTATGGTATATCTCGTGTATCTTGATATATCTTCGTATAAAATAATATCTTGGTACATGGCTACATGTAGTTATCACTTCCTAACCTAACGAGAGCGTATGCTATGATAACCAAGCAACCGACGAATATATTTGCGTCGCATATAAAATCCGAAACAGATCGAGCATAACATCGAAAATCATTATGAATGCATCATTAAACTAATAAAAAAATTACTTAGTCATGTACGTAGCACAGAATGCTACGGACCAGTCTATAGCACTTCTGTGCTTCTGAAGCACTATGGAACGCAGGATACTCCGTTGCAGCTCGACGGATATACGAATATACGATTTAGTAGTATTTACGTTTATGTATAAAATCACGAGTCATTTGGGATAAAAGTCGTTATTTTTATGATTTTGCATTTGGGCCCTTAACACGAAGTAGACGATAAAATTGGATCATAATATTTTACGCCGTTAAAGTTACGCTAAGCTAAGTACCCTTAAAAGAAAAATGGTTTTGAAAATGGATTTTCACAGACAATAAATCACCATTATCAGCGTTAATCCCGTTGTCACCCCACTGTTGGATACGGGCACCTTCATCGTTCTACTGCTCTTCAAATGACAAGAGTTAAGGTGTCTAAGGTCTCTCATTGTGGACATTGACTTTACTGTTAGTTGTATTAATTGTTAGTTACTTTCTTTTACGAAAATTATCAAAACGTTTACAATTAACATATTCGACAAGCGGCCTCCACGTAGCGAGGCCGTATTAGGGCTCATGTATTGACTTATGTAATACGGAATGCTTGTTGTAAGTTATTAGTAAATAAATATACAATATGGAGATTTCTATGATATATTTAAATGATATTTAATATAGAAAATTATTGTACTTAATTGAAAAACAGTCCGTAAAGTTATAAGTACCTGCCAGAAATTGAAATCCAGAATGACAAATAAGCTGAAACATGAAACATTTGAATATTGTTGGGGGATGCCTATGTCCAGCAGTGGACTATGATAGGCTGATGATGATGATGATGATGATATTTGATCTCATTAAGCAAAATAATAGATACATAATAAAGAACATATGCAACTTAAGAATAATAGTCATGTATTTATGAATAAATCGGTTCAATTATTGTTTATTTATTATCAGTCCCTGCCACGATTTTGGTGAGCCTCGCATAGCTCCTCAATCCAGATCTTGTAAAGCAGCGTTAAAATGTTTTGAACATGGATATTTATAAAACTCATCATCATTATCATATCAGCTTCTTCTGTTCCACTGCTGAACATAGGCCTTTCCTAAGGTGTGCCCAAGGTAGCCCTTGATGTTGCAAATTTCTATAGGCGACGGTGACCACTTAACATCACGTCGGCCGCTTGCCTGTTTGCCTTGCCTTCTAATATAAAAAACATAAATAAAATAAAATAACCGTATCTAATACAATGAACGAAAACGAACTACGTTAAATGTTAAATTCAAATTGAACGACGTTAGTGTGTGTTTGTATTTTACTATTCTAATATCTAAGCATTTTAAATATAAGCTTTTGACTTAGACAATGACGAAAACTTTGTTATCATGCCTCATTTATCAGTCAATTTGCATTGGATAAAAATAATGAAAAGGGTTAGTAGCAGATAATAAAAGTAATTATTCGACATTCCTAATTTACGATTTCTGTGTTCAACTTTAGTTGACTCGAAATTGCTAGAGATATAAATTAAATTTAAAATTGTAGACCAGACCCTTTTCGCATTTTTTGCTTATTCTCTTGGCACTTCTCTTCAATATATACCTTCAAATATAAATAATTTATAATTATTTACTTAAATAAATATATTTATTAGACAGTGGCGGTTGCTTGCATAAATAAATTAAATACGTAACTTTACACCTGTAATCCCTAAAGGGTCGGCAGAGGGGTGTAGTACTCTCCCACGTTACACCAGTTATGTTTACGTTCCA